>CM076982.1:404895-427395 GCA_039105355.1 Benthosema pterotum
TCAAATCTGAAAAAGCTGATTGGACACACTAGTTAAGCATACACTTGTTTACAATAGTGTCCAACTCATTTCATTAAGGCATTCAAATACCGTACATACATAACAACTACTTCAGTAAAATCAGAAGCAGCAAATCATGGAGGTAAAATCAGAGTGGAGGTAAAAAGCGAAAAGAGAAATGTAGAATGAGGAGAGGCGGGGTGGGTGGGGGGATTTTATATACATAATTGTTTTACAGAGGCCAGTTTCGAATTGCAGCCATCTGTAGGTGCCCTTTGAGAGCGGTTTTGAAGGAGTCAAGGGATTCACATGCCTTTATGACTGTTGGTAGGGCATTCCACATTTTGGTGGCATATGAGCAGAGGGAATTAAGACCCTTGTTTGTGCCAAACAGTGACAGGTCTGTTTGTGTGTGAAGGTTCGAGGAGTGTCTGGATGACTTTCAGTACGCCCTGAAGGAGCTGAGAGGGAACCAGCTGATTGACTACAAGGTCCTGGGTCTCACATACCATCTGTATGCCTGTGAGGTAAGTACTGTAGCCTGGCCTAACCTACCATCTGTATGCCTGTGAGGTGAGTACTGTAGCCTGGCCTAACCTACCATCTGTATGCCTGTGAGGTAAGTACTGTAGCCTGGCCTAACCTACCATCTGTATGCCTGTAGCCTGGCCTAACCTACCATCTGTATGCCTGTAGCCTGGCCTAACCTACCATCTGTATGCCTGTAGCCTGGCCTAACCTACCATCTGTATGCCTGTAGCCTGGCCTAACCTACCATCTGTATGCCTGTAGCCTGGCCTAACCTACCATCTGTATGCCTGTAGCCTGGCCTAACCTACCATCTGTATGCCTGTAGCCTGGCCTAACCTACCATCTGTATGCCTGTAGCCTGGCCTAACCTACCATCTGTATGCCTGTAGCCTGGCCTAACCGGAAATGATTTGGGCCTAGGAGGGGGGCGGGGCGGGGTGCGTCACTTTTTAGACCATACCTGGGCATTATGCGGCCCTTTGGCTGACTCTGACCAGCCTGTGAAAGGGTACCGTGGTTTTCAACCAGTGGTCCGGGGACCACCAGTGGTTTCACACTCTCAAGAGTTAAAATATTAATCTGAATTAGCACTATTTAATGAAGAAGTCTACACTGTTTTGTTTGCGAAATTCAGCCTGGAATTGTGAACAAAAACCAAAAGAATTCTTTACTTTTAGGTCTTTGGAGCTAAAATGTCATCAAATGGTGGTGCGTGGCTCAAATGCTGAATAAATGGTGGTCCCTGGTGTCAAAAAGGTTGAAAACCCCTGAACTATAGGCATGAGAAAACATACGGTTACATTGCCAAAGCAAGTGCCAAAATATAGGCCAGTGGGCTCACTATTTATTGTACATTTTATCCGGCATGTGGCATCGAACACCCCATGTTTTTTTGTATTTTTTTGAAAAATGCAGTCTGGCTACTTCTGGCTTTTTGAATTACGTCACATCATGGCAGCCGCATCCATGGACTTTTAGTGTTGGTTTAGAACACTTTAGAAAGAGTAACAATCATGCATATGGACTTTGAATGTTTGTTTGGGGCATTTTAAACAGTAATGTTTGTTTGAGGCGCCCCTCACTTCACGCAAGTGTGAAATTTGTTTTGTAGAGTACAATCCTCTACAAAAGAAAGGCAAGCACAGGCATAGTATGTATGGGGAGTTACATCATCATCTGAACAAAGGAATCTAGGAAAAAAAATACGTATATTAGCCAACCTTGATGCAAACCAGCAATAAGCGGCGAGAGGTAGCAGGTTACCAGGGATAAAATCAATGCATTAAAACCATAAAACTATTAAATTCACAAAAGTAGCTTTGCTTTGTAAGCCACACTTCCTTGTTTTCACTCGCCAGTGTCTGTAACAGGATAGGAATCTCTTTGCATGGCGCCCGGAGCCACACATTCAGTCAAATGAGCGGGTGAAGGGTTCTCTGCCATCCAATAGGGGGCAGTGTCTATTTACAGTAGCTATTGTTGTGTTCTTCAGCCATTTCTGTTGTTACAAGGTGTCACATTCACATTCGTTTGTTTTGGAGTATTTTCACCTAATAATCGTGAGTTTGCTCTTGCATGGTTATTTGGAAGTATAGTGTGATTTCTGCTATTTTTTTTATTATGAGCCTGCTTGCTTTAGTTGATGCCTTTTTGCTTGTTTGCACTGCAGGGCTTCTTCATCTTTGTCATTAAAGAAACCTATTGACAGTGAGGATGGGGCTTAGACACCCACATGGGCAGGGTATGTAAGGCAATGAAGTGTTCCTGTTAATTGGAGCAGAGGGTTATCCCTAGTTGTTACGGTACACCTCTCACGTGACAGTGACCAGCCAATCGGAATCAAGTACTTGGACTACCCCCTTTCGAATTGAGCACCACAGTCCTGCCCCCCTCGCTGGTTCCAGAAGTGAATTCCCCATGTGTTTTCCTTATTTAAAGAACATTTAAGCGTTGTACAAAGCGAACCCGGGTCATGACAAATCATGACAACAGACACAATATTTTGGACCCGAACAAGTGGTCCAGGGTGCCTGGATCACGGCGGAGCCATGGCCCAGGCCCAAACTACATATTTATAAATGGGCCCCCTCCCATTCAGATTTCCGTACTATACACAAACATTAAAGTCCCATTTTACGTCATATAGTGTCCGAGCAAGTCGGCATGGTGTCTGTTTTTTCATCATGAAGATGCGAACGCCCCTCACTTCACAAAGGTGTGATTCTATTTTTGAGGGGTCCTCCTACAGAACAGTACTTATTGTTTTGGCACGAATCCTCTCATATTTGCCATTGACAATGGAAGGAGGATTTACGTCATATGTGGCTGAGCAAGTCAGCTTTTTGTGTCAACATTCACATCAGTATAACGTGACCTAGAAGCATTGTGTGGAACATTGTGCAATGCCTTTCCACAGTGATGTGAAACAACTAGGGCATGTGGAACTGGTCAGCAGGGATAAGAGCAACCGCCACTTCACACAGGTGTGATTTTCAATTCATTGTTCATGTTTTTCACATAATTCAAAAAGGGGCATGATCAGAGGACAAAAGTCAGAATGCAAAATTGCTTGAGAAGCATTAGAGTTATAAACTAGATCTGATCAGGGCACAGGTCTCCACCAGCCCAGGTCTGCTACGTCACCCCCTCCCTGTTAGGTCATCCCTAGTAGGGTGACGTAACAGTTGCACGGACAGACATACTGACAGGGGGTGAAACATAGTCACCAGTATGAGGAGGGAGGGTCAAACACAAATATTGGGATTTTTGCCACAAAATTTAGGAAATATAGACAATATTGCCCAACCTGAGGCAAGAACACCCATAGTCCCAGGAACAGTCCAGGGCAAATATTGTAGTGTACTCTCTTCCACTTTGGGCATTTTTTTATTTTAGTGTTTTTCTGTGGTCTTTTTCATGCTTGGACTGTATCATGACTTGAAGAAACTGGTGCTCAGAGCACGAGTCCTCAACGAATTGATCGAGTCAATCAATCAATCATCAGCGTGGTTCAGGAGAGTCGTTGATGATGTCTGACTTGAATTGAATTGCTGACCTAAGCTCCCCAGATATCAAATGTAACACCACACGACTTCATGAGGATATTGAACGCCAAATCCCAAACATCAGATCTGTGCGAGTGGATCACAGATCCGGGCCAGATCAGGTTGTGGCTCTGATGACATCGGGGCGAGCGTACGTGAGTGGGGTGAACATGTACGCCATGGCCTACTCACACGTGAGCGGAGCAAGCTAATATGATGACATCACCTAAACCGGCCAATCGCGTGCTACCTGGACCGTGCATAGACGGATGGACGGACGGACGGACGGACAGGCGGTGAAACATACTCTCCACCGGGATTTACAGATTCCTTCACAGCTTCCTGCAAAGCCGATTCAGTTCCTCCACTGCTGCGATCGTTCCTACAGATGCTTCTGGATTGATCAGGTATTGACCAGCCAGCCCCTGAACCAGAGAAGCGCCAAGTTGTTACATCAACTGGCCAGCAAATATTTTACAACTCTGTAAAACGCAAATCCAAGAAACGTCACAGAGATGACACTGAGAGAGGGGGAAACGCCAGCTTCACTTTATCTGGCACTGCACTGGCATACTGGCAGTGGACACCTGGTGGATGTCATGCATGATTGGGGTATGTGTGTCATATGCTCGCTTGAAAACATTGAGAACAAGAGTTGTGCCCCTACGGGGCACAGGTCTCCACCGTCCGGCTCAGGCTTGAACGTGTGCACATTGTAAAGTAGTTTTTTGTGAGTGTAATGATAGAATAAACATGACTACATATAAAAACGTATCTTAGTCACTATTTAAATATGTTTTTAACATATTTTTTTTTTTAGGATAAAAAAAAAAGAGTTTTCAAAGCAGATATATCATATGTAGAGATAAAATAACGATGTCTTTTTTGAATTTGAAATCTCTTTTCAGGTGATTTACTAAAAAACCATTCAAATTCTATGTAAAACTTCAAGAAAAAAAAATGTCTGTGTTCAGCTTTCTATAGTCAAGACGCCACGTCCTCTTTCTCTATTTCTGTTATAGCGGAAGCTTGAGAAGTTTTATATGATAAGTGCATTTTCATCAAGGCTTTGACGTGGTTTCAGAAAAGTTTCCATAAAACAAAGTATATCAGCTTTTCTTATTCTCTTATCCTTTTTTAAATCATTTAAATGTGGTAAATAGCGACAGATGTTCATCGTAACAATTGTTAATAAATAATCTTTTCTATTAATCTCTATTGGTAGTGACTCTTTTAATTCAGAACTGCATAGTCAAATTATTTCGGTGTCTAGTTTTGAATTAGCACAGGTGTGTACCGTCCGGGCTCAAAGATAATAATCCAGGTAGTCATGATTATATATAAATGAATTTTAGTAATTATAAGTTTTTAACATTAACTCTTCTTCGGGATTAAAAAAAAAGGCTAAGAATTGATGATATTATTCTTAAAAAAAAAAATAGGTTAGAGTTATCAAACCAGGTATATCTTATGTAGAGATAAAATAAATAAAATATATAAGTTGGAAATAAAAAATCATTCAAATTCTATGTAAGAGTTCAAGTAAAAAAATGTCTGGGGTCAGATTTGGACAAATTCAGTGATCAGTCATTGGGAGCAGATTGGTGTGATGGCCCCAGTCTGGTGGTTTTGACAACACTGATCTCAATCCATCATCAACAGCAGCAAAAACAGCCAAACCTCCGTGAAACATGCATTAGCATTCAGCAGCACGTCTCGTCAGACTACCAACAAACAGTCAATCTATGGATCTACTGATCAATTATTGATCTGGATGTTTCACTCCATACTGATGAGGTGTGATTTTTAGGCCCTCCTAAAGTATGTACAGCTTTTTGTCAAGACTCCTGTCACATTTGCCATTGACAGTGAAAATAGAATTTCCGTAATATGTTTTTTCATGGCAACACATTAAATGCCATGATGAGGTGAATTTTCATCATACGTGTCTGAGCAAATCGGCTAATTGGTTCTGTATATAATTCTAGTTAATATTTAATATGTAATTAAAACACTCTCAGTGCCAGCACTTTTCCATGTAATATTATTGCATGACATGACTGGTTGGCACAAATGATAAGAGCTCCCCTCACTTCACATGGGTGTGATTTCAGTTCATATGTTTTTTTGTTTCACTTCAAAATGGGGGTGAGCCAAAGGTCAAAGTTCAAAATTGTTTGGCATGAGGAGACACATTTGTGTAGCGATTTCAGTTACATAATGAATATGGAAGATATATTTTAGGGCAAACACGGGTATGAGGAGTTTCATCACATCACGATCAAAGGAATCTAGGGAATAAAAAAAATCACACCACTCAGCGTCTTAGCAGAGGCTCCATGGTGAACTCCTCAGGTGCTATAAGTGCTAACTTGCTACTTGCTGATATATTGTTTGTCCTTTTGTCTATTGTCCTGTCATTGTCTATTGTATTGTTATTGTCTTGGCACTGTGGAAAAGCATGTAGAAAAACTTCTTGGCAAAACAAGAAAGTGGAAAAGCATGACAAATAAAAAACGTTGAACCTTGAACCTAATTATGATGCTGCCGGCTGTCCTTCCAGCACTGAGCTGTAGACGCCACCAAGGTAAAGTGGTAAAGCATCACGGCCAGGTTCCATTCCAAATGAAATTCAAGAAGAATTTGCGGCAAAAAGAAAGGGAAATGTCAAGGTCAACAGAAGACAGAGGTTCTCCTGAAAGTAGATGGGGACGACTCAGTCATGGTGAATCAGGTGGACTCAGGCTCGGTGCGAGGGTTCTGCTTAAAGCAGCCGTTTGGACTTCTGTGTGGATGCGCTGATGTCTGTTAAGACTAATGATGTGACGGAAACTCCTCTCACACCATCTGCAAGCAAAGCGTTGCTCTCCTATGTGGGTCCGTTGGTGCGTCCTTAGATTACCCAAGTGATTGAAAGCCTTCATGCACCATTTGCAGACATAGGGTTTCTCTCCTGTGTGGATCCGTTGGTGTGTCCGTAGACTATCTAACCGACTGAATCTCTTATCACATGTTTGGCAGTGGAAAGGTTTGTCTCCTGTGTGGGTCCGTTGGTGTGTCCGTAGATGATCTAACTGAATGAATCTCTTATCACATGTTTGGCAGTGGAAGGGTTTGTCTCCTGTGTGGAGCCGTTGGTGTGCTTGTAGATGAGCTAACTGAGTGAATCTCTTGTCACATCTTTGGCAGCGGAATGGTCTCACCCCTGTATGGGTCCGCTGGTGACGCTCTAGTTGACTTCTAACACTGAACCTCTTCTTACACCATCCACAGGAGATCAAGGGCTTTTCTCCGGTGACTTCAGTGCCTGCTTGTTTCTGGACATTGCCGGGGTCGATGGTCGGCTGACGGTCAGCTGCGGAGATCATTTGACCTGAAGATAACATATTACAATTAATTAACATATTACTATGTTAATTTGACAGCAACCACAGTGGGAATCTGCTCTCACCACTGAGAGCAGATTCCGTGGTGATTAGTCTTGTCCGCCCGATGACGTCACAATGAATCGTGCCTAATATGGGTTACATGAAGATTAGATGCCAATAGCCCATTGTACAATACCCATACCCATCTATTAACCCATAGCAGAGTACACAAGGTCCCACTAACAAAATTGCCATGTAACGTTGGTTCCAAGTTCCTCGGAACTATACATAGAATATTAGTTCTATGCATAAAACTGTTATGTAAACACAAGGACGCTTGAGAATTGATTGTCTCCACCGTAAGGTGGTGACTATGGATCGCACCCCGTCATTCCGCCCGTGTCTGTCCGCCATCATGTCTATGACTATGGATCGTACCCCGTCATTGCGTCCGTGTCTGTCCGCCATCATGTCCGTGCATAGGATGATGTCATGATGACGTCATAAATCTCATACCCTCTCCATCCGAAAAAAACAATGTCACGTTCCTGTGCTCCTCATTGGCCATCATGTCCGTGCATAAGATGATGTCATGATGACGTCATAAATCTCCCCCCACAATAAACACGTTCAAACCTGAGCCGGACGGTGGAGACCTGTGCCCCGTAGGGGCACAACTCTACTTGATTTTTACTGGAATAACAACTACCATGTCACTTATTATGATACAAGTGAAACTAGAATGCAATTTTACAATTGCAAAGTGAGGTTGCCTTTATGATAATTGTAATTGCAACCTGGTGATGTAGTAAAAGTAATCATAAAACATACCTTCCGTGTTCTTTCCTCATGAAAGATTATTATGTCTCGGATGAATTCGAATATAAATATCTCTTGAAAATCACATTTTATTCAATTCTGCTCATTTGTCTCCACCGTAAGGTGGTGACTAGAATTCGTATCCAGTCCGTCTGTCCGTCCTCCACACGCGTCCGTCCGTCCGCACATCTGTCCATCCCCACAAGTCTGTCCGTCTGCACACATTCGTCAGTGCACGCGCCTGTTACGTCACTCGCAGGGTGACGTAACAGCATGGCGGTGACCCGTCTGTCCGTTCACACATCCGGCTGAGCACGCGTTTGTCCGTCCGTCCAGCATGGTGGTGATTACGTTCACAGGCACCCTCACACAGCCGTGCGTCCGTGCACACGTCCGTCCTGTCCGTGCATGTGCCTGTTATGTCACCTGCCGGGTGACGTAACAGCATGGTGGTGACCCGTCTGTCCGTTCACACACCTGTCTGAGCAAGCGTTTGTCCGTCATGGTGCTGATTATGTTTACAGGGTGGAATGTGCACACATGTTCAGACCTGACCCCGGACGGTGTACATGTATGTGCGAGTAAGAGACCTTTATAGCTAATGTCATGAGTATTAGCCACACATTCAGTCAAATGAGCGTATGAAGGGATCTCTGCCACCCAGTAGGGGGCAGTGTCTTTTTAGCTACTGTTGTCTTCTGTGGGCTTAAGACTGATGTCAGCATTTTCCATTGTCACAAAGTGTCACATTCACATTCTGAGTTGCATGTTATATTGTTGTCTCCACCAGTATGGTGGTGACTATGTTTCTTGTCCATCCGTATGTCTGTCTGTGCACCTGTTAACATCAGTTATTGTTGAAGTTGCAACAGACACGCAGCATGCATAAAGCTAAAGGTCTGACTCAGAGAGTTTTCTGTTTTCAATGATGAAATGCTGTTGGTTTAGTGGTGACCAGTGTTGTGAATAACGCCCTTACAAGTAACGCCCTTACAGTAAGGGATTACTTTTTTCAGTAACTTCTAACGTAACTCCTTACATTTCTCAAATTCATAACGGCATTATGATTAGTGTACCATCGTTACTATCATTACTCCGGCGGCGGCGGCAGGACTCGCTGCACTGTGTGCTGTCTGTCTTCTTCAGCTCGCTTCTTCACTGTCTAACAGAGTATATTGAATAGAGAAGGCACCGAAGAAAAGTTCCCCTCTCGTCCACTTGCATTGTTTCCTCCGGATGCCTGATCTAGTTTTAATATATCTATGTGTGTAACGTGACAAGTATAAGCCAATCAGAGCCAGTCTTATTCGTCGAGCAGAGCAGAGCCATCTAGTAGAACAGCTGCGACATTGAGGGGGCAGAAAAAATGCTTATGATCCCATAGACTTAAATGCATCCGGTAACCTCGGTTGTCCCAATTCAATAGAAGTGTATATACATAGATGAGCCGCCATTGAAGTGGCCCCATGAAGTGAACAGAGTTTTCGCGTAACTAAAGGCTCTGGCCTCTAGCACATAGACACAACCAGCTGTGTTGTTGTTGCTGCGCACACACTAGCATTTGAGCTGCGGTAAAATATGCTCTCAGACGCAATGATACGAGGACAACAGCGTGACTGGAGCCTTTGCAGCGTGGAAATATAAACACTATTTTACATTCTTGCTGGTAAAGCAGGGGTTTTCAACAGGTGGTCCGGGGAGGATTCCAGGTGGTCCTCACACTAAATGATGGAAAGTTGGTTAACCAGATGCAATACTTGTAGTGTAAACATGAAACCAAACGGACCCTTGCGGGTCCATTTGGTTTCCATTTCTAGTAAACACAGAATGGGGAGATCTTTATCTTGTCCACACAACATCTCTAAGGCATATTAATGTCAGTAAAATGTTGAAAATGGGAAGAATTTCACTTTAAACTTGTAAGCACGAATACTACAGAAAAACACCCCTTTTTTGTATGTTTAAAAAAAAGTAAAGTAAAGTAACGCCCTTACTTTCATAATTTAGTAAGGAATAAAGTAACTAGTTACTTTTTCAGGGAAGTAACTATAACTATAATTCCCTTACTTTTTAAAAGTAACTTCCCCAACACTGGTGGTGACACAGCTGTAGTTAGTTAGTAGCAGCCAGTATAGTAGTGTTTCAAATACTTTCAAATATAAGCACTGAAATATCCTGGGTTGTTTTGCATGCCATCATGTTTGGTGGGGCAGTCTGGGCATTTAGCATTGCCCCCGCCATGCCCATGCCTAGATCCGCCCCTGGTGTGTGTGTGTGTGTGTGTGTGTGGGGTGTGTGTGTGTGTGTGTGTGTGTGGGGTGTGTGTGTGTGTGTGTGTGTGTGTGTGTGTGTGTGTGTGTGTGTGTGTGTGTGTGTGTGTGTGTGTGTGTGGTATGAAGGGTCTAGGATATCGATGTAGACTTGCCATATTGATATTTGGAAGCCTGGGCCATGTGCATAAACTGACCGTGAGTGGCCTATGAATATCTGGCATGACAAAGAGTAAAGCTAAACAACTCGCTAAATTCTATTCTGTATCAGCTGTTATAGGCAGTCTGTCTGTGTGGAGGAGGAGGAGGTGCTATGTGTGTATCCTTAAGTGAACATGAACTGTCAGCCCTGTTAGATTTGTTTCCAGTGTTGTATTGGTACTTTTAGAAGTGGGGGGACGCCTCTGAAAGGGGAATTCCCCCCATTTTATTATTTTTTTTCTGAGAGTGTACAAATGTGAACCAAATGGACCCTCAGAAAAAAACTAATTAACACTCTCATTGCCCTTGACGCATTTTGACGCTGTAAACACGCTATAATACCTAAGCCCTTGATGCCCTTGACGCTGTGTTTGACGCTTTATTTAATCCTTAATTTTTATAACATTCATTTCAGGCGATTAACATTTTTTTAGCATGATCGGCTAACGGCAGGTTCTACTCACTTAGTAATGGCCAAAATCGCCGCGTGCACGCTTGCACGTGCGCGTGCGCGGTCTGTATGTCCATCGCTGATCATAATCCAACCATCGGTGCGTCATTACAGCTTGATTTGACTTATATATGATAGAAAACACGATCGCTCCGATCGAGGCCTTCATGATGATCACACAACCACACTGTTTGCATAGCAGCAGTGCAACGGATAAACAGGAAGTACTCTTACTCTGTGACCGGAAATGCGCTTCATTTCCGGCTATCGTCCTCATTACTGCCACCTACTGGGTGTTATCATATAGTATATGATCAACTCTACAAATGATGAGTATTTGGAATCATATGCTTTATTTGATTGGCATTAATTTGATGAATAAAAAATGTGAAAATTGGGGTATATTGTTGGCATTATGAGGAATAGTGGCATGGCCAGTAATAACTCAACAATGGAATGTGGTAGAGAGATGATTTTTTTTCCTGTGTAAACCAGAGACATTCATGCATAAAATGAGATATTTCGTGACATTGTGGTCATATCACAAAATATTATACTGGAATTCAAAATATGGGCCTGGGAGCTTGATTAATTCATTAAAAATGGGCAATTAATGAGTTAGCATGGTGAAACACATCTTGATGATGTCATCAAGATGTGTTTCACCATGCGAATTAGTTTTTTCAGACCCAAAAATATTTTAGATGTGAGTAGTGCCCCCCCCCCCAGGGGGGGGGGGGGGGCATCCCCCCGCGTCCCCCCTCCACTACACCCCTGGTTGTTTCCCTGTAAATGAATGTAATTTGTGGATTCAAATAAAGAACTAATAAAATGTGTACCTTGTCCATGTGTTGGTCTCCATAGTGTATTCTGTGGTGTGTGTGTGTGTGTGTGTGTGTGTGTGTGTGTGTGTGTGTGTGTGTGTGTGTGTGTGTGTGTGTGTGTGTGTGTGTGTGTGTGTGTGTGTGTGTGTGTGTGTACCTTGTCCATGTGTTGTTGTGTTGGTCTCCATAGTGTATTCTGTGGTGTGTGTGTGTGTGTGTGTGTGTGTGTGTGTGTGTGTGTGTGTGTGTGTGTGTGTGTGTGTGTGTGTGTGTGTACCTTGTCCATGTGTTGGTCTCCATAGTGTATTCTCTGGTGTGTTCTCCTCCAGAGGGCGCTGATGAGTAACAGACTGAACATACAGAACAGCAGCAGAGAGTAAACTAATACACTGCTGTGTATGCTGCTGGAGCCTGGAACTACACACACACACACACACACACACACACACACACACACACACGCACACGCACACACACACACACGCGCACACACACACACACGAGATACATAAATACAAAATAGATAAATAGATAGGCCTAAGGAAAAAGAAAATATTGTTCTAAAACGAACGTTACGTATGTAACTACGGTTCTATGAATCCTGGAATGACCGCCAGAGGCGGTGCTTAAAGCACTGAATAGTCCGTCGCGCATGCGCAGTCGAGTACTATACCAACAACGTCACATTGTGACCCCATGATGACCCGGAGGAGTCTATATCTTCCGGAGGTCAGCATGGGCTCAGTCTCTACAGAACGTTCTCGCGAAACCACGAGGATTCTGAGTGACCGAGCGCTCTGGCGGTCATTCCAGGATTCATAGAACCGTAGTTACATACGTAACGTTCGTTCTATTTCATCCTTCCATGACCGCCAGAGGCGGTGCTTAAAGCACTGAATGACTTATACCAGCAAAGTCACGAGGAATCCTGATTACAAACACTAGGGAGAATCAGAGGATTCAGACAAGAAAGCCACAAACGGATGGGGAGTGGCTAATCCAGGCCAGCGAAACCCGAAGACACAGTCGGCACAGACGTAGTCCGGAGGTACACACAACAAGGCATCCCATGACGTGGGGATGTGTCCGGCAAGAGGGGCACCCTACACCAGATGGCAGGGTACAACCACCTGCCCCATTAACAAGGTTGTGGGGCAGGCGCCGTCCGGAGGGAGCACAACGGCAAGGGCCATCATTGCCATGAAACAACCATCCCGACTGCCGAAGGCATGCGGCATGTCTAACAAGAGGGTCTCAGGGCCTGCACTGGGCCCGCCAGTACCTGCTCGCCAAACCCCTCTCCCACTGGAGGGCGATACTGTCCTAGCCTCACAGGCCAGGTGAGGCGTAAGAGCACCTTCAGGAGGAACACTGCTTGACCAAAGAAACACTCAAGCCGCCAGAGCTCTGCCACAGACGCGAGGCATCGACAAAGAACCTCAAGGCTGAAACTATCGTCCGGTCACTTGAACGGATAACGTCAAACGACCCCCAGGACCAAAACCCTTCCTCAGGAGTGGAGGAGGGCGTGTAGCTCATCCACACTCCGCTAAATCAGCAGCCAGGAGCAACACCTTTGCCATGACAGTCCAAACACAACCTGTGCCAAGGCCTTGAAGGGAGGACCACAAAGACGATCCCGCACCAGGAACGAACTGGAGGGGAGGTACCGGGCCTTGGAGGACGCAACCTCAGAGCCCCCAGCAGTAAGGGGGACACGGAAGCGGTTCCCCACCATGACCGTGTGAGCAATGATCGACACGATAATGCCACCACTCATGCTTTCAGAGCAGGAGGTCATCCCCCGCCCCCGAGGGACCACGGAAGACCCAAAAAACTGCCATAAAGCAGTGCACCAGGCCTCTACCCAGACACTGACATAGACAGGCTGGAATTAGAGTGCATCAGCCATTTCAGCAAAGACCAATGGGCAACATGGTACCCTGTAGCCAGGGTGACATGGGTTGGGCTCTCTGCAACATCCTGCGACTCACTCCGTGCAGCAGGGAAAAGAACAAGTGCGCCCCACCCAGTGGAGACCACAACAATATCGTGTGATGCTCCGAATGGACGCCCTGAAGCAACATGTACATCAGAGTAGTAGTACAAAGGCACATGCAGTGCCCCTGGCCAGTGCACATTCAAAAGGAAAAAACCCCGTGGGCGGTGGCCAACTCACGACAACGTGCAGCAGGCACGATGCAAAGTACTCCATTCACATCGGCTATGCAGCACAAAGGCTGGTGCGCCAACAGCCAATTGCGGTTACCCAGGCAGGGAGAAACCACCGGACCACTTCATCCTGGTCCGCAGGGCTGGTTGTCCAATAGGGAGAACCAGAGGCCAGTGAGACAGCGACCAAGGCGAAGAGGTCACCCTCGGCCCTGCCGAAGACCCGCGTAGGGGAGAGCCTGCCATGTAACCTGCACTCCCCGTAGAGAACTTGACCATAAGCCGAGCAGGCGGGGCCTAGTCAAGACAGGGGGTCAACAAGACACCCGCAGGTGCCCAGCAGACACGGTTTCACCCAACGGTGCACAGAACACACGTCGACGTTTTGCATGACCAAGCAATAATGTGCCGCCAGGTCAGATATGTGCCACGACAAAAGCGCCGCATACACCAGACAACGGTGTCAACGTGGGATGCCAAGGAACACGCTATCAACGGCGCGCGTCGGCCGTAGTACGTGGTCCAGGGGACAGGCAAAAGGTCCCCTCTAGCTGTTGAAGCACAGCTGGCCTAGAGGACATGCAGTGTGCCATAAACTTCCAAGCTGAAGGCACGTCCGCCCCAGTCAAATGATTTGTCCAAGTGAGTAATGCACAACTGGACAACACACTGCCGCCGGCTCCACAAGGAGACTACAGAGAGCTCCCCAAAATGTCACAGTCAAGCAGGACTGAAAGCCAGCCTCAGCGATGGGCCAGGAACAATGCACATCCGCCATCTGAGCCCGGAGGACACAAGGCCAGTGACACACCAAAGGAGATTGAGTCAGCATTCGCGTTTGGTGATTGATTAAGCATTGCCTCGAGTAAATTGAGGGGGCAAGCATAAGGTGTGACAAGGAGCTATGGGCCACGCCAGAACGGTCTCCCATGCCACAAAATGCGAAGAGCAAATAGTGCTCCAACACCAGGACCGAGGTCACTTGGCAACTCGCCTCAGAGCCTCGTTGGGTAACATAGCATGTAACAACAGGCTTGATGGCTGGCATGCAACTGGCCAGCCTGTATGGCTTCGCAAGCTCAACATCTTCACATCCATTCAAGCGTCAAACTGCAAGAAGTTGCCCCAAGACACTTCCCAGGTAGAGCATGGGTGCCCGGGTCCGACCAACAGTGAGACATGGGCGAGGAAGTCACACCCATGTGAAGTAAGTAGTGGTACAGTGGTGCCATGCCACTTATGCAGCCTCCGGTGCTGCAGAAGACATCCACAAATTGGCACTTCACGAAGTGCTTACACCACACCACCAAATGTATAACATAATCATCCGCCCAGCAGGCCTGTAGCTACGTCAGGTACAGGCATGAGAAACAGGAACAGCCAGGAAGTCGGGGTGTAGTATGCAACCGACAGGGCCTGTAGCGGAGCTGGTTGTGCCTGCTGCAGTATAGCTAGCACCCATGTTCCATGTCCATCTGCATGAAGGTGTGCATGGAGCCACCTCAGCCAGAAATTAGATCACAGGGCCGGCCCCGACACTAGGGAGGGCACCGCCTTCTGTATCTTACGCAGTGATAAAAGTGCACGGCTGGGCTGTCAGAGAGAGCACATCGACCGAGACCACCGCGGTATTGTAGGGGAAGAGACTTGTGTACCCTCCGCAATGCATTATCCATGTCATCCCAGGCAGTGAGTGGTCCGTAAAAAACAGACCACATGTGAGTCAGTTCCACAGATCACTGATATGCTGTGGACCGCAGTACGAGCCTTTCCGCCTGGGACACAGGGCAGGACAGAGGGTGGCTCACTGCTGAAGGGGAGCCTCACACATGAGGTGCCCCGGTGGGAACTTCCATTGCGCCGGCACCAGTACCAACCAATGCGCACCAGTCCCAACTAGCCCAGGGCGCGGACGCTACTGGGTGCTAGTCTGTATTGGCCATACGCTGAAGGGAGGAAGCGCGCACGCAGCCTGTACCAGCATAGGCATCGTATTCAGAGTCCAGGCAGCCGTTCCAGCCGGTGTTCCCTACCAGAGCGCGAACGCCACTGTTAGATTGAATGCAGCTGTTAGCTGGACCGTCCAACCTGTCATGGTGGTGGGAGGGGCGCATATGCGGCCTATGCCACCAGCAGGAGAGGTATACTTATAATAAAGTAGTCTAGTACAAGGCTCAAATGCTGCCATCCACGGAGCAGTTGTCATGCTTCTCCTGCAAACGTACAATGAAGCACTCTGAGATATATCCTGATTACAAGTGCACCATTATATACACTAGCCAAGCACAAACCACCACACACTCATGCTGGGGTGAAGGAGCACTAATGCTACCTACACCAGCTAAAGGGGTGATACATAACACAAGCATTAAGCGGCAGCTACTGATATCTCCACCGCCAGGGGCCATGTGCTGAAGGAAGGGAGCGCGTACGCAGCCTGTGTCAGCAGGGGCCAGTAACACAGCACAAGCTATACACAAATAGCTGTTAGGAAATGCTTAAACTAGAAACTAGTACCACAGTGTAGTAGTAACATCCACTAGAAGCCAGAGGCTGGGCCACGTGCTGAAGGAAGGAAGCGCGTACGCAGCCTGTATCAGCAGGGGCCAACGACAAAAACAACACAAGCTATGTGTACACAATAGCTGTGAAATTACTTAACTAGGAACTAGTACTTCGTACTGGACGTAACATCAACGAGAGGCCAGAGGCCAGGCCACGTGCTGAAGGAAGGAAGCGCGTACGCAGCCTATATCAGCAGGGGCCAATAACAAAAAACAACACAAGCCATGTATAAACAGCTGTTAAATGGTTTAGCTAGAAACTAGTAGTTTGTACTAGTCGTACCATCAACAAGAGGCCAGGCCATGTGCTGTAGGAAGGAAGCGCGTACGCAGCCTATATCAAAACACAGGGGCCAATAACAAAACAACACAAGCTATATACTGTATACACAAATAGCTGTCAAGAAATGCCTTGACCAGCAACTAGTACTTTGTACTAGTAGTACCATCAACAAGAGGCAAGAGGCTGCACCTCTACGGCCTTATATCACAACAAGTGAGCTCACACACAAGTGCTGCAATAATACAATATATAATAATTATATAATATATTATATTCAATAATATTATATATTAAGGATATAATATATAATTAACAAAACGCCCGAGTTATCTTACAGGTAGTATCAGTTAATGACCCAATGCTGGAATACAGCCATATGCTATATGCTATAGCCTATATAAATAGTTGTTCGCCAACGCTCACGGTTTAGTCTAGAGCTTGTAGCAGCCATAGGCTACGCTGGCAGCGGCGCCAGCCTACGGAAATGGGCCAATAAGGCTACCACAAAAAACGCGGCAATAACCGCTTCGGGCTTTAACCACTGGCATCAGTGTCAAATGAAAGCCCCACGCTGAGAATCCGCCTGGGTTATAACCAGACAAACTATGTACCCAAATAGCGTTGGTCTGTTCATGAACGCGTCGGTGACATCAACAACAGCTCCTCTCCAAGAGGACGCCATCACCACAATACCAAGCAGAAAAGCTGCGACAATGAGGGGTCAGAAAACTGAGCGTTCAAGCGCTAGTGTCCATGCAGGCTCAAACGCTGTTCGTACAGCTTGAACAGGGACAAGCTGGAGTCGGGCATACATTGTTTCCAACGAGGGCTAGCCCGCCATTGGGCTGGCCTCATGAAGTGAACGGAGTTAGCATAACTCTACACTCTATCAGCCCGGCAGCAACAACACCAAGGCACGCCAAACATGACTTGAACGCTGCCAATGCGTTCGTGCAGTACAAGTCGCATATGGCTGTAAACAGAAAGACATATCCGAACAGAGAAACGTTAGTCAACAATAACCAACTTAAATTATAACACGAGAATTACTAGCCATGCACCGCATGACGCTCGTACTTCACGTCACAATAATGGCAGGCATGTTTCAAGGCTAGTGAATTACATGCTATGCTGGAGGGGGGGAGCGCTAACGCTAGTACGCTACCATCACCAGAGCTTGTAAATCAGCCTATTTATCAAACGAAGGCAACGTGACCATATTCGTATCCTTCGACAACACGGTCGCTTATAATAGCTTATTATTAATCAGCAGCAGCACCGTACACAGCGGGGCAAACCTGCAGGCTGAGCAGGGAGGCTACGCTAACGCAGCCTTTACCAGCGAGAGGTTACTCCGTGATACAAGTTGATACAATCCGAACGTTGGTCCAGTGCGGATAGCACCGCACTATACAGTAACGTACCTTTCATCCAGGAAGGGTGTTGATAACCCCCATATCAACCGGTGAAAGAAGGTGGACCGGCGTCCACGTAAATCCCAAACAAATCCACTCATAGAGGAGATAAATCCTTAGATGCAGTTCCTGGAGGGCGGACAACCGCTGCTCCGACCGAAACGGCCACGGAACTACCAGCAACTCTAAGGTAGGCATCATAGACTGCAGATTGTATTGCATACAGCAATACATAGCAGGTTGATGCAAACACAACATACACGCATAGCGAGAACGAAAAAGAGACTGAGCCCATGCTGACCTCCGGAAGATATAGACTCCTCCGGGTCATCATGGGGTCACAATGTGACGTTGTTGGTATAGTACTCGACTGCGCATGCGCGACGGACTATTCAGTGCTTTAAGCACCGCCTCTGGCGGTCATGGAAGGAGGAAAATATTGTTCTAGTGTTCTAAAACTCATAGTCCCAGTAGTTGATTGTGATTGGCTGGTCACATCACGTGACAGGTGAAAAACCCACCAATAACCCACTGCTGATGCAGCACATTTAGCACCCTGGGAAAACTGGTGCGCTTTTGAGACTGAGAACGTTAGTTGCGGAAGTGACTGTATTTAGAAACAACCTGTTCAGTCCTCACTAGTGTTACTGTGTTTACAGTCCCCAGAGAAACAACCCTGTTCAGTCCAGAGCCTTCTAGGGGAGAGTTGCGATATTCCCGTTCACTCCTGTGCGTCAGGGCAATGGCGGTGCTGGAGGAGCAGCAGCGCTGATGTAGAAGCCGTTTGAGTGCACTCGGAAAACCGGAAGTCGATGAATATGAATGGGACCCTATGGATTTAATCAGGGACCAGCAAAGAAGGCACGAAAACATCATGTATTAATGGCGGTGACCTCGTAAACAAACTATCGATGCAGGCAAATTAAAGAATGCCTTCCGGAGGTTGATTTCGAATACTTTGTCACATGATTTGCAAATAGTATATAATTATATTGACGTCTTGATAGTGTTAGTGCTGATTGAAACTGGTTTCAAAGCAGGCGATATCGCGAGAATTCACTGAAAAGCTAAGATTCTCGCGATAACAGCGGGGGGTAGGAGTATGCAGAAAGTTATTTAATCAGTTATTTAATCCAGCTTTAATGACTTTATTTTAGTTGTTCTTTAATAATACTACAACATAAACATTACAGAGACTCTAGCCGTGGCCCGTGACTGAACAATACTTTAAAACAGTTGTCTTTTTGCATACGTACCTAAAATAGCTCTTATTGCGCCGTTTTCGTTGAAAACAATGTACTCCCAATGACAGTTAGGACTGGGACTGCACTCATAGACGAATCTCTGTAGTCTCGTGCACGGTGCTCTGCTCTGCTTTCTGACCCCTCAATATCGTAACTCTCCTACTAGAAGGCTCTGGTTCAGTCCTCACTAGTGTTACTGTATTTACAGTCCCCAGAGAAACAACCCTGTTCAGTCCTCACTAGTGTTACTGTATTTACAGTCCCCAGAGAAACAACCCTGTTCAGTCCTCACTAGTGTTACTGTATTTACAGTCCCCAGAGAAACAACCCTGTTCAGTCCTCACTAGTGTTACTGTATTTACAGTCCCCAGAGAAACAACCCTGTTCAGTCCTCACTAGTGTTACTGTATTTACAGTCCCCAGAGAAACAACCCTGTTCAGTCCTCACTAGTGTTACTGTATTTACAGTCCCCAGAGAAACAACCCTGTTCAGTCCTCACTAGTGTTACTGTATTTACAGTCCCCAGAGAAACAACCCTGTTCAGTCCTCACTAGTGTTACTGTATTTACAGTCCCCAGAGAAACAACCCTGTTCAGTCCTCACTAGTGTTACTGTATTTACAGTCCCCAGAGAAACAACCCTGTTCAGTCCTCACTAGTGTTACTGTATTTACAGTCCCCAGAGAAACAACCCTGTTCAGTCCTCACTAGTGTTACTGTATTTACAGTCCCCAGAGAAACAACCCTGTTCAGTCCTCACTAGTGTTACTGTATTTACAGTCCCCAGAGAAACAACCCTGTTCAGTCCTCACTAGTGTTACTGTATTTACAGTCCCCAGAGAAACAACCCTGTTCAGCCCTCACTAGTGTTACTGTATTTACAGTCCCCAGAGAAACAACCCTGTTCAGTCCTCACTAGTGTTACTGTATTTACAGTCCCCAGAGAAACAACCCTGTTCAGTCCTCACTAGTGTTACTGTATTTACAGTCCCCAGAGAAACAACCCCGTTCAGTCCTCACTAGTGTTACTGTATTTACAGTCCCCAGAGAAACAACCCCGTTCAGTCCTCACTAGTGTTACTGTATTTACAGTCCCCAGAGAAACAACCCTGTTCAGTCCTCACTAGTGACTTGACTTGTTCAATCTTATTTTCAGAGAAAATGATTCCAACGAACAAAGCAGTTGCCAAGTGCACACAATTTCATCTTTTAAACATTTACAGCTTTGCGAGCACAAAGGGAGAAATAAAATGTTTCCGTGGGGTGTACATTTTGGGGAGCACCGCAGTACTATCACTTTGCTAGAGTATCTGGAATAGGAGAGAGTAGTGACACTACCGTTGACTACCAATGCTACGGATGAACAGAGACAGCTATTGGCTGAAAATCACACATGACGACTGCTATTGGATGAAAATTGGCAAATCTTTGAATATATATTCTTTTGGAAGCAAATATTTTGAACTAAAATCTTCTGGGGGATCCCTACAACATCATGTTTTCAGATGGGGGGTCCGCAGCCAAATATAGATCATTCTGGTGGTCCTTGGCATGAAATATGTTAACCCATTTAGGCCTGATCTAAGGTTTCTGAAAAACTTGAAATATTTATAAGAATCAATTAAGGACTAGGTGGTACGATCCCCTGGGACTATGCATGGCAGGGGCGTGCTCCTCTCTGAGCCAAGCTTGCGCCTGACCGAGCATCAAAAAAGGTTAATTGTGGAATACTGTACATACTGTACAGAATCCAAATATGGATTCCCGGCCTGAAATTAAGCATCACTGACACAGGAGCATAGATTTTTCAGAGAAACTAGAATCTGTCAGAATCTAGCATCAGAAATTAGAATCTAGTGTCAGAAACTACAATAATCAAGTGTCAAATATATATATATATATATATATATATATATATATATATATATATATATATATATATATATATATATATATATATATATATATATATATATATATATATATATATATATCAGATCAACAAGCTCATATCGCGCCACCGAGTGGCGCGATATGAACTTGTAGATCTGATATATATATATATATCATATCGTACATCTGATATTTTTCAATGTCTAAAGTGTAACATAATGTGTTGACACTCACCTGGCGCTCGTATTTGGGGCACATGTGTGACGTTTTCATTACAGACGTTTCCTTCACAGCAACAGAAGAACACCTGAGGACTCTCCTCTGTGGCCACACACTCTGATCTGTAACACACACACACACACACACATTATACACACACACACACACACACACACACACACACACACACACACACACACACACACACACACACACACACACACACACACACACACACACACACACACACTGTTGAGTGATGGGGTTGCTGGCCAATCAGCTGCGTCTGTTCAGATTCCGAGTCTGATTGGTTAAATACATGTTGGTACTGAAGGGAATCAGAGGCCAGAGTGTGGCTCTGTCCGGCAGCCTGGCCTGGCCCGGCCTGGCCCGGCCTGGCCCGGCCTGGCCTGGCCTTGCCTGGCCTGGCCTGGCCTGGCCTGCGCTATAGGAAAGGAATGCGCTCCATTCTCTCCAGTCCCAGTAGATATTCCCATAGATATATATAAGAAAGCTAGATGTCTTGAGGCGGAGCCTCTGACGTCGTTCACGGCGGCCATCTTGTGAGAGGACTAAATACACTATGCTCTATGGCAGCCCAAACAAAAACAGCTAGAACTCGCTCAAAACTTGACAGATTTACAAACGGATTGCATTATTTCTGAAAAATATCATATACTGGCTCTGTGTATGCAGGTGTCTCTGACGTTTACAACAAACCAATCTGTTCGGTTGAATCGGTTGAAAAATAAGCAAGTTATCGTCATTTAAAAAGTATATGCTCATAGACACAATGTTTTGCGCTACTCTGACAAGATGGCCGCCGTGAACGAGGTCGCTCCCCATTGGCCAGCAGCGTAACAACGTCACTCCCCATTGACCAGCAGCGTAACAACGTCACTCCCCATTGGCCAGCAGCGTAACAACGTCACTCCCCATTGGCCAGCAGCGTAACAACGTCACTCCCCATTGGCCAGCAGCGGGGGCGAGACATCTAGCTTTCTGGATGTTCCTCAGGGCTTGACACTAACACTTGCCCGCTTGCCCAGGGCAAGTAAAAAAAAATGGTGGGGCAAGTGAAGACTGCTACCTGGTTGCCCGATCGGGCAAGTGTGCAACTTAGTGCACTATAACACAACACAAGATAAATGTGTCTTGATCCCAAAACTAACGATTTCGTGTGCCTTTGTCCACAATTCCAG
>CM076982.1:432395-569895 GCA_039105355.1 Benthosema pterotum
ACAATTCCAGGCTGGATTTTGCCAACAACAGCAGTGTAAACTTCTTAATTAAGTGGTGCTGATTCAGAAAGGGTCCATTTGGTTTCATTTTTTACATTCTCAAGAGTTACATCTGGTTACCCAACCTTCCATCATTTAGCCTGGGGACCACCTGGAACCTTCTCAAGGACCACTGGTGGTCCCCGGACCACCTGTTGAAAACCCCTGCTATAAGAAGAGAAGGGTTTACCTCCAAACAGAGTCCCCAACAGGAGGAGATCCACGGGGCCTGAGGTCCACAGCATGATCCTGGTTCTGGTTCTGGTCCAGACCGGTGTAGTCTACATGGTCCCACTGGTCCTGGAACGTCTCTGGATCCCTCAAGAGGAACTCACTGATGTCTGCCCCTGTGAACCGACTACGGATAAGCAGTTGAAGAAGGAAGGATGAATGAATGATTGAGAACTTTATTCCATGACGCTGGTCCGTCAATTAAGAACATCTAAACATTTAAAGAAGCAACAGGAGAAGATTCTGTGATAAAAAAAAATCTTAAAATCTTAGTTAAAAAGTCAGTTAACCAGATGTAACTCTTTGACAGCGTAAACATGAAACCAAATGGACCCTTGCGGGTCCATTTGGTTTCATGTTTACGCTCTCAAGAGTTAAAATATTCATCATGTGAATTATCCCAAGTCTACACAACTAGAGAATGTAGAAGATTAATGGTCATTTTGATCTGTATGTTGGACTGTTTGGTTTCCCCAAGTCGAGCCTGGATGGAATTGTGGACAAAAGCAAAAAGAAATCTTTAGTTTTGGGGTCTGTGGGGCTAAAATGTCATCAAATGGTGGTCCGTGGCTACAATGCTGAATAAATAGTGGGCCAACGGACAACTACTGCTATCGTCGGCACCTCTACACAACTTTAATATGCAGATATTCAAAAGTTTCAGAAGTTGTCTGATTTAAGCCAAAGGAAAGCACATGTTGGATCCACTAAATTACCACTGCCAGTCTGCGATGCAGCAGTGAGCAGTCTGTGAACACAGACTGGCAATGGGGAACATCATGGATGATTTAATTCCACAAAAATCTCTTTAAAGCAGTGGATTTCAACCTATTAATTCTGCATTTTAGCATGCAATCTCAGTTGAGGTCCTAATTTATTTGTCTGTTTAGCTGCTTAGTTGTAGTATGTTTTAGTCTTAGCTGTATAGTTTATTTGTAGTATATATATATATATATATATATATATATATATATATATATATATATATATATATATATATATATATATATATATATATATATATATATATATATGTGTGTGTGTGTGTGTGTGTGTGTGTGTGTGTGTGTGTGTGTGTGTGTGTGTGTGTGTGTGTGTGTGTGTGTGTGTGTGTGTGTGTCCAGGGTCCACTATTTAATCAGTACTTGATTCACAGACCACCATTTGATGACATTTTAGCCCCACAGACCCCAAAACTCAAGATTTCTTTTGCTTTTATTCACAATACCAGGCTGGATTTGGGAAACAACACCTAGTCATAAAAATCACCATTCTTTTACATTATCTGACTTAGTAGATTTTAGGTAATTCAGATGATGAATACTTTAACTCTTGAGAGCGTAAAAATGAAACCAAATGGACCCGCAAGGGTCCATTTGGTTTCATTTTTAGGCTCTCAAAGAGTTACATCTGGTTAACCAACTTTCCACATTTTAACTGGAACTCTCTCAAGGACCACTGTTGGTCCCCGGACCACTGGTTGAAAACCACAGTACCCTTTCTCAGGCCGGTCAGTCATCCAAAGGGCCACGTTTGGCCCCCCGGGGGACGCATGATGTCCAGGAATGGCCTAGATCTTCACCTAACAATGGATGAAGGCATCCTACTTCCAGAACATCATAATTCCTATCAGCAGTGATTGGAAAGAGAAGTGTATACTCACTATCTGACCTCCTGGTGGTCTCTATAGAGCTGGTACACCGGTCCAGAAGTCTAGAACATCCTGCTAGTCCTTCTTGGTCCAGAACTGTAGTCCTCTAGGTCCAGAACTGTAGTCCTCTAGGTCCAGAACTAACGTGTTTCTGTGGATAAACTGGAACCAGCGTTAACTTCTTTCTTAGTTTCTTTCTTTCTCTTTCTCTACCAGGTTGACAGTCCTCCTCCTCCAACAAGAAGACTGAACTGACCCCGAGTTAGAGAGAGAGAGAGAGAGAGAGAGAGAGAGAGAGAGAGAGAGAGAGAGAGAGAGAGAGAGAGAGAGAGAGAGAGAGAGGTTGTCCAGACAACATCTGTCCTCTTCAGAATGCACACACATACACGCACGCACACGCATGCACACACACACTCAGATTTCTATAGGCACAGGCATCATTATGTGCACACACACATATAGTTCAATCAGCACAAAGAAAGAAAGAGAGGGGGAGTGTGTGTGTGTGTGTGTGTGTGTGTGTGTGTGCATGGATGCGTGTGCACATTGAGTGTGAGGAGAGAGAGAGAGAGAGAGAGAGAGAGAGAGAGAGAGAGAGAGAGAGAGAGAGAGAGAGAGAGAGAGAGAGAGAGAGAGAGAGAGAGAGCAGATGGATGATACTTTGTGGGTTAACAAAAACCCACAAAGTAGTAATATGTGATACGGGCCTGGCTGGCAAAATGTCCTCCATTCCTATACAGCAGTGGTTTTCAACCTTTTTCATACCAGGGCCCAATATCTATTCATAATTTGAGTCATGGAGGACCACCATTTCATGGCATTTTAGCCCCACAGACCCCAAAACTAAAGATTTCTTTTGCACAATTCCAGGCTGGATTTGGGGAAACCAAACAGTCCAACATACAGATCAAAATGACCATTAATCTTCTACATTCTCTAGTTGTGTAGACTTGGGATAATTCACATGATGTTTATATTTTAGCTCTTGACGGCAGAAACATGATACCAAGTGGACCCAAGGGTCCATTTGGTTTCAGGTTTCATGTTTATATATATATATATATATATATATATATATATATATATATATATATATGTCCAGTTGTTATTTTGTTTTGGGGAAAAAAACTTCTTCTGAGCTTAGAAAGGGGCTGTGGGAAATAAATCAGGACATCTCTAAACGTTCTGGCTCACAGTATCAGAGATACCAGCATCAGGCTCCCCCTAGTGGCTCACAGTATCAGAGATACCAGCATCAGGCTCCCCCTAGTGGCTCACAGTATCAGAGATACCAGCATCAGGCTCCCCCTGCTGGAGAGAAATAAAACTTCTGGGAACTCAGATTACTCTCAGAGTCGAGTTGACATATGATGATATTATATAAAAGTATATTTGCAATTAAATAAATGTTATAATAGATCCCAGATAGAAATAAAATTAGCATTAAATGGTCATCCTTCAAATGACATGCTGAGAATCACTTTAAGAACCTCTGCCATGTGTTTTTAAATGTGTCTTAAATGTGGCCCTGAAAATGAAATCATTTCACTCTCTCAAGAGTTAAAGATCGACAGGTGTTCATTTGGTTACCAGTGCTCCATCGTTTAGCTGGGGACCACCTGGAAATCACCCAAGAGCCACTGGTGGTCCCCGGACCTATTATTTTTTTTTAAAACTGCCTTTCCATTAGTTCTACCATGACTCTGCATTAAACTCATGTATTTTCTTGCTTCCTCTGAGTTATAAATGTGCTGGTTCTGAAGCTGTACGTCCCAAAAATATGTTAAATACTACCTAAAGAAGATGCAAAAGTAGATTATTTACAGACATGCTCACGATAACCACTACGTCAACTGTTTTTACAGAATGTATTTGTGAACCTAAACCTGAAACATGACTGTCATTATCATGACAGTCAGTGACTTAATCCAGTTCTATGCAGATCGCTACATTTACCCGTATTGTCCCGAATATAAGACGACTCGGTTATAAGACGACCCTCATTTTTCAAGACCCATTAACAGAAAAAAAGAACATTGAAATTAGTCAAATAGTATAGCCCCTGAATATAAGACGACTCAATTTTTTGGGATATTTCCATTGGGAAAAAAACGTAGTCTTATATTCAGGCCAATAGGGTACATCAATGGCGTGTACATAAACATTCCGTTCTCAAATATAAAGTACTCACATGCTTCTACGGGTGTTGGACACTTATTGCACCCAGAATTAGAATTGCAGCGAGCCACGTTGTTTAATTGTGTCCTGTCTAGATTTCTAGTTTCTGAATAACATAATATTCAAAGATTTTCACGATTGTTCAAAAAATAGCAGAGATACAAGCTCATAGCGCGCCACTCGGTGGCGCGCTATGAGCTTGTAGATCTGCTATTTTTCAGTAGTTAAAACACAATGCTTAGAACACCAAAACGCGTTCAGTACACTAAGGGTTAATAAAAGGCATTTTTATCCGAGATCCAAGGAATACAGTTGTGGGTTGGGGTGAACTTGACTGTGAAACTGAGTCACACAAAATGTCATGCATCAACTCCTGATTCCAAGGTGATTGTCAGGGTTTAAAGACCATTATTATTGGGGCAGGGGTCCCCGAACTACGGCCCACGGGACAGACCCAGCCCACCTCTACATTTGACACGCTCCCCTGAACAATACAAGAGACGCATTATTTGTTTTCCCCCCGCATTCGTTTTTTTTCCCGTCTGGCCACTTTACCGCCCTCCTCTTTTTGTCAGAATGATCAGATCGAGAAATAAATACCAAGGGCTCCATTTTCATTACCTCTAAACCCCTTACCCCTTAACTTCTCTGCCTTTTAAAACTATTAAAAAAAAACATTCAAATGGCCAGTCTACATGCCCACGTGTCAATAGATTGGCACATTGAACTATTCCCAAAAGTTTTTTTAAAAACAGTAAGGGGTTTGGGATAAGGGGTTTAGCATGTAACAAAAACGGAGCCCCAATTCAAATATATAAATCAAACCACACAAAATCTGGCTGTCAGAGCAACATGGAATGTGGTGCCACCATGCAATTGTGGAAGACTTACAACACATAAAAATATATAAATATACGGTACAAACAACAGTTTTTTTGAACAGGTCTTTGAAAGGAACGATTTGGTCATGAATCCCATCTCTAACAGAGGAAGTATCAGTAGCAAGGATCGCCTGGAGTCTGGTTATGAATTCTTCACACTTTCTGAAATAGAACATTGCTGCGTTTCCACTTTAAATATGTTTTTGTACAAAGATACTCACAACAGAACGACTGCGTTGGATTCCATGGCCATAGCTTTATTAAATCAGTCAAATACAAATGTACAGAATGTAAAAAACAGCATTATTCCTAATCCGCCATCATAACATCATGGCACCAAGGCCTAGCTCTGGGGTTTGTAGTTCCTGTTGCTCAGTCCTCTGGGAGTTGTAGTTCAGTTGTAGTTCAGCCGCCCCTGGAGAGAGAGAAGAAATAAGGTTTTATTAGCAGCAGAATGGGAAAAAGATCACTTAACTTCAGTTGACAACTGGACTGCTAGTATTACTAGCTCAAATATATTATTTAATTACTACTACTACTACTACTAATAATCTCAAACTTATATAGCACTTTTCCGAGTATCCAAAGATTCTTTACATGGGAGGTGCCTTACAGAGGCAAAATAAAAGAAACAACTTTAATTGCAGAGGGAGGCATCAATGATTCAACATGATTGATTAGATGGATTGTCATACAAAGTAATGGTGCGAAAAATGCAGAACATGGCACATCTACAAGCTTACTTAAGTATTTACTTCATGTGTTGCAGAAATTCACTTCAGGGTGGGGGTCACTAGGGACTTTTAGCCATACGACCAATATGGCGAATGTCTCCACTTTAACGTAGTGTCCACAACGCCTGTTTGACGCGCGCTGCATAGACGCGTCGCCATGGTAACGCGGCGCCGTTTCGGACGGCTGTTTGCTTAAGGATTTTGGCAGCTACGGCGATCGCGTCATCGCAGTCGTACTTAAGGGGAGCCGTTCTGAAAATGCGTCAGCTTAACAGCACTTTTTCATGTTTTTTTTTGGTAGCTAGTGCCAGTGATTTTCATCTAAAAGTCATATTTCATATTTTGGAATATATTTTGCGACTGCACTGTGAATGCAGTCGCTGTAAACATATAGAGCTCCATTTTCGTCACATACTAAACCCTTTATGCCCTTTTTTTTTACCATTTTGAAATACTTTTTGGAATAGTTCAGCGGCACATTGAACTATTACAAAAAGCATTCTATTGACATGTTAGCTTGCAGACTGGCCATTTTAACTATAAGGAAGAAGTTAAGGGATAAGCGGTGACGAAAATCTAGGCCATGGAGATTCTTCATCCCACCTTTGTGGGATGAAGAAACTGTTTTTGGCACAGGACTAGGTAGCAGAAAGCATCATTACGCACTATGCAGCGACACGTAAAGATTCTCGGGTGTTTGCGCTGCTAGTACAGACCTCAACAGGGAATCCTGACGGAGACAGACACACGTGCACGCGCGCGCGCACACACACAGCCCCCGATGACAATACACATCACAACCACGTTCCTAACTTCCCATCACATTATGACCTACTCCTAAAGTCCTATAACTAACTATTAGTAGACCCATATTTTAGTATCTTAAGTGTAGTTTTAGGGCATTTTAGTGTCGTTTATGAATTGCACACATTGATAAAAAGGTCCCTGCTGTGTTTCCAGTTGCAGCGTGAAAAGAAAACCTCAGTAGAATTATGCAAGAGTCGTAACTTCTCCTCCCATCCTCTGCATCCAGTCTAGCCAAGTACTAGGTGAAAATGTGAGCTTAGTCCAGTGTCTTTAAAAGAAGGAAACTAACAAACCAACAGCAGTTTGGTGCTGGGCCTGGATGCTATGGTTTGTGAACTTCCATGATATTGTTATGTTTTGTTTTACTTTTGGCATATTATGACATGATGTCATTCCCATTCTTTCTGGGAACTATTCCTATGATTTCATCAAAATATTAAAAACATGATGCAGATTTTCTTCCACAAATTTGCACCCTAACCTTTTTTTCCACCCAATGTCACACAACTATCTAATGTAACAGGGGCACTTTGGACTAGAGTTCTCAAACTCTGCCCGAACCCGACCAGGAACGAACCCAAACAGGCCCGCCCGAATTTAGGGCCGGGTAGGGTCTAAAATCTATGCTAATCAGTAGGGCCGGGTATAGGGCCTCGGGCTCCATGAAAGAATATATATTGAATTATTTTATTATAGTAAAAATATTTTTTTCTGTATTTATCTATTATGAAGATGGTGCTGATTGCCATTTTATTTTTTATCTGTGGTGAATTCTCAAATTTTGCCCAAGCCCGACAGTTTAGGGCCGGGTAGGGCCTAAAATCTATTCCATTTAGTCGGGCCGGGCCTCGGGCCTGAACTGTTAGGGCCCAGTTAGGGCTGGGCCTTAATTTTCAGGCACGCTGAGACCTTTACTTTGGACTGTAAGTACATCAGACCAAGTAAAGCAATGGACACTTACACAATGATGTTGTTGATGTGGATGTACTTACACAATGATGTTGATGAGATTGTGGATGTACTTACACAATGATGTTGATGTGATTGTGGATGTACTTACACAATGATGTTGTTGATGGGGATGTGGATGTACTTACACAATGATGTTGATGTGATTGTGGATGTACTTACACAATGATGTTGTTGATGGGGATGTGGATGTACTTACACAATGATGTTGATGTGATTGTGGATGTACTTACACAATGATGTTGTTGATGGGGATGTGGATGAGCTTGACGAAGAATCCAATGAAACCCATGATGGCGAATCCGATGGCTGTGGCCATGGCGATCTTCTGGAACTCTGCAAGGAGAAGAGAAATTGGAAATGAGATCAAATTCTCCTTTTCTTTTCCATCATTTTTCACGAGGTGAACATCTACAAAGTCACACCTCCATGCAGACTCTGCACAAGGAGGCGTTAAGGTGCAAAAGGTGTGAAGTGACCCTTTAAGCTGTGCTGCTCATATGCTGAGTTTGCTACCAGGACACCAAAAGATTGTTCAAACAGCGGCCAACTTGTCAACAACATAAGAAATCAATCTACAAGCTCACAGCACCTTGAGTAGGCTGACCATACGTCCGTATTTCCCAGGACATGTCCGTATTTCACGTCCTGTCCTGGGTGTCCTGGTTTATTTTTAGAAAATGAGGAAATGTCCCGGTTTTTGTAAAATTACTTTCATTCAGTTCCTTTCTGACACGTCTTTGCTTACATCGGACCAGTAAATCGACAGGCACTAGGACACTGCGCACGATGACCTCAGCCCTGAGCAGAGTCAGTGCAGGCAGCCTTCGTCAATCAGTTAGTAGACACTAGACAGCGTGGTTGTCAGTCTCCACCACCATGCCCAAGCGCAAGTGCTCGACGAGTTACAGAAAAAATTCCCTGTATTCAGACCGGGGTGAGACAAAAGTGAAGCACTGTGCATTGTTTGCAAAGCAGGCACGTATGTCTCGCTCTGCAATGGTGGTGCAAGGGACCTAAAATCCCACATTGACACAGAAAAACACAAAAAAGCTGTTCGAGGCGATAGTAGCGCCTGTTCGATACCTGAATATTTCGTGAAACCAGGGAAAGATGATGCAGTGAATGCAGCGGAGGCTGCCTGGTCTTTTCATACAGTGAAACACCACCACAGTTATCGCTCGATGGACTGTTCTAGTTCTTTGATCAAAAAAACGTTCAATGATTCAGATGAAGACGAAGACCAGGATAAACCAGGAAAGTAAGGAAGATCCATTTATATTTTGGTTAGTTTTTGGTACATTTTTAGTTACTTTCTAAGTTGTTAATATACAAGAGGATTTTTTGTTAGACATTTTATTTTCATTTTTCCAGAAGACAATTGTTAACCTTTTTCAACAACAGACATTGTTGCATTCATGTCTGAAATTGAGGCTGAGTTTCAGTGTTGCTGTTCAGAGTTGTCAACTTATGTCTGAGAGAAGTTGATTGAGACATTATTTCTTTCTGTCTTTGTGGTGTATTCAAGGCTATTACTGTAATAACATACTGCTATTCAACTTCAAACTTTGTTTTCTGTTGGGTTTTTTTGTTTGCACTTTTTAGGAACACCATCTTCAACTTCTTGGAAGACTAATAAAACACACCATCTTCAACTGGAGTAACAAGCAGCAGGTAAGGGTACTGTACTCCATACAGTTCCATAGTACTACTTGCATAGTAGTTCCAATCCCCCTCATCTCCATAACATATAGACATATACATAAATACACATACACAATATTACCAGTTGGAACGAGAGCACACAGTCCAGTGCTGCTGCTGGACTGGTCTTGTTTACCCCCCCCCCCCCCCCTTCCATTCTATGGAAAATCCCATGATGAACCAAAAAATGGCCTCCTAGGCTGGCTCTGTATTACCCTGATCTGTCCAACAGCGTGGCTCCAAGGGTGTTAATTAAACAAACATGATGTTGAAATGGTCCACGTCATACACGTCACTCGTAATGGCATATGATTTGGGGAGGGAGGAGGGCCCTCCCAGATGTCATCTAAACTAGTTCCCAAAATGTCATCTAAACCAACAATGCTGAAATGGCTGCCCATGCTGTTTGGTCTCACTGGTCTGCTGATGCTGTTTTGTGTCATTGGTCGGTGTGAAGACGTCTCAGCTCCAGGTGAGACTCCCCACCCATCACCTGAAGATGTTTCAGTTCCCGGTGAGACTCCCTACTGGTCACCTCAAGTTGCTTCAACCTTGCTCGGACCTCTGAACGTGGACTTCTTTTCCAATGTGAGTCTTGAGCTAACGGCTAAGGCGAACCCTAACGTCGAGCCTGGTGGCCGCCATTTTCCCGGGGTCAACGTATCTTCCAGAAAAGTGGCCGTGATCATCCCCTTCAGGAACAGAGAAGAGCACCTCAACTATTGGCTCCACTACCTCCACCCCATCCTTCAGAGACAGCAGCTAGACTATGGGGTCTATGTCATCAACCAGGACGGAGAGGCAGCATTTAACAGAGCCAAGCTACTGAACATCGGTTACGCAGAATCCCTGAAGGACTACGACTACGACTGCTTTGTGTTCAGCGACGTGGACCTGATTCCCATGGACGACCAGAAACATTTACAGTTGCTTCAGTCAGCCCAGACTCCTGTCCACCCGCATCGAAAAGTTTGGCTTCCAGCTACCATATTACCATTTCTTTGGAGGCGTGGGGTCGATGAGCAAAGAGCAGTTTGTGAAAGTCAACGGTTTCTCAAATAGCTACTGGGGATGGGGAGGAGAGGACGATGACATGCGCAACAGAATCGTGATCAGCGGCATGCGCATCTCGCATCCTGCCGATGAGGTGGCGAGATTTAGAAACATCCCTCACATGAGAGACAAAGGCAACGAGGAAAATCCGGAGAGAGTTTGGCGCATCACTCAAACCAGATGGACCATGAGGACAGATGGGATCAACTCCTTGTCCTACAAGGTGGTGAATACAACAAGAGAACCGCTATACACCAACATCACCGTCAGTGTCCGTTTAGCCTGGTCTAGCACTCAATGATTTTGGCCTTGGGGGGCGGGGGTGTCGTGGGATCCACACGGCGGAAGTGCTGCGCTCTGATTTGATCTCACTAACGTGTCGTCATCCCCGGCCCCTCCCGCGCCCGTCCACTGCTGTTCTACGTCACATCATTTAGAGCGACGCCCACCCCGGAAGGTTCACTCCCCCCTCAAAGCCAAAGACATTCTAAAGTGCTTGTTGCCAGGGTGGGTATTTACGTACTGGTAACTCGGGTACCAGGGGTACCAGGTTTACTTACTTATCTAATTATTTATTCACTTACTTACGTATGCCTCTGAAATACCAGTCTTACTTAGGTATTACACATTTACTTACTATACTCATTGATGTATTTGAATTCTGTCCTTCTGTTGCTTAACGGCTAACAAAGTGGTATTGGGGTGGGGTGGGGGGAGAGGCTGAGCAAGCGGTCTATGGATTCATGTTTATGTACTGTCGGTATGTATGTATTTTTTTGTATTTCTCCTGTATCTGTTTCTGTCTTTTGTTTTTGCTTTTATGTATCTTTGTACCTGGTCTATGCGTTACTGGTCTCCCTCGAAAATGAGATGCTGCATCTCAATGAGGCTATACCTTCAACAAACTTGAAAAAGATATTTAAAATAGGATAATTTGGGATTTAGAACTAGTACTGGACTGGTACATAGTAGTGAAACACACAATCAGAACAAGACAGCATAAGATAAGGGGTACCTTTTCTGTCTGGTTTGGTGCATCTCTTCACCAGCCTGATGGAGTCTTTGACGAACTGCCGGCTGGGCTCTACGAACTGCATGACCTGATCCATGGTTCTGTAAGACACATTACATATGTTAATATTAATACATTACATATGTTAATAAAATCATCTGATCCATGGTTCTATAAGACACATTACATATGTTAATATTAATGAATGATAACAGGCTATGGTGAACACAGGACAATGTTCATATGTTACACATACAGGATAACTGTATTAAATATCTCTAGTCACCAGGAAATGTCATAATGTTTGGTGGGGCAGACTGGGCATTTAGGGGAGCATTGCCCCCCCCATGCATATGCCTAGATCCGCCCCTGGACTGCACAGTAATGGGTTTGAGTCTGGGCCCTGAAGAGGACCCCTGGGGGCATTCACTGGCTAGTGTTGACTGGGTGAGCTGCAACTAACTTTCTTAACCGATTCACCGGATTATGCCTCTAATGCCTAACAGGTCCATTTGTACACTCAGAAAAAAGCTCCTAAAAGAAAATTCATTAACATGGTGAAACACAACTTGATGACATCACCAGGTTGTGTTTCACCATGCCAATGATTTCTTTTTTCAGACCTCCATTTCTGGGAAACACAGAATGTGGGGAACATTTTTTTAATCATGTCCTCCTCACAACATCTGTGAGGTGTATTAACTAATGAATGTAAAATGTCAAAAATGAGTGGAATCTGTTACATTTAACACTGGAAAAAACTATGGTTAGGTTGGAAAATGGGTAAAACTTGAGTGATTAGTTGACAAATCGACTACTAAAATATCTGACAACTAATTGAGCTACGATTAATCAGTTAATTGTTGAATAAAAGCAGAGATTCACATTTGACTGTACCTATAGAGCAAAAATGCGCACTACTAAAGGGAACAAATGAGGCATACTAGTTAAAAAAAAATCCTATAGGAATGGTATAATTCCACCTTTTTGGAAGAAATCCTATTGGATTGGAGATCCAATAGGATCCCAATAGGAGTTTTCTTCAGGATTCCTAAAGATTTTTTTTTCTTTATATAGAAAAAAAAGATTATATAGGATTTTGGGGGAAAGTCTATAGGAATCCTATTAGATATGCAATAGCATTTGTTTAAAAAAAATGTTTTCTATTGGAATCTGATTTTTTGACTGAGACGGTTCTCCCAACTATTTGCCTCAGTCTTTTTAAACACAACTTTTAGTTTCAAATTTGGTCTCTGGTCTATTTAGTAGAGCAAATATCCAAATATTAATCAGTCAGTATTACGATTTAATATCTTATCAATATAAATGGTATAAATGGACGTTTTTAAAGGGCAAAACCAAGAAATCTAGAACTACGGCTAGATTCCAAAGTCCTCCAGTCTGTATTCAAATCAACAACAATGGATTTAAACACACAGTAGATCTATAGAACCACTACCTTTACACCAACAATCACTCTATAAAACCACACAAATCGAAGATTTAAAAAGGGGTATTCCACCCATTTCTAAGATTTTTTTTTCCTGAGAGTGGAACAAAAGTTACCCTAGCGGGTCCATTTGGTCTCATGTTAAAAAAAATGGTGGAATTACCCTTCAAAATACAGAGTAGATCTATAGAATAACTACCTTTACACCAACAATCAGTGTAAACCTCAACAATGGAGCATTTGCTAGCATGATAAAATGGGGATTCGGCGACAATAACATTTGATCTGCAATGATCTCACAACCTCAGTGCTACCAGGGCTGACGCTATGAGATGCTACACAGAGAGACTGTTTTAAACCATCAGTAAATGATAGAATACAATCAGTAAAGAAGGATCAGTGTTAATAGCAGTAATATATCAGATGTTATTGTTCATATCTACCTGTTTGGTGTTGTAGTGTTGTCCAGTAGAAAGGTGGTCCGCCGTGTGCTCAGTCAGACAGCCACTAACTGAAAGGACACGTAGCGCTGGGGATCATATGGAAGTATTAACGCTGACGTGTAGTTGATGACGATGACGTCACAGAGGCCTGGAGTACAGCCGGAGTTACGACAACTCCGTTCACTTCATGGGCACGGGACAGTCCAATGGCTCGTCTGCTCAGACTTGAATGAGCCAGACTTGAATAGAGCAAGGGTTTTCAACCTTTTTGACTCCAGGGACCACTATTTATTCAGCATTTGAGCCACGGACCACCATTTGAGGACAATCTCACCCCCAAGACTTAAAACTAAAGAATTCTTTTGGCTTTGTCCACAATTCCAGGCTGGATTTTATATTTTAACTCTTGAGAGTGTAAAAATGAAACCAAATGGACCCGCAAGGGTCCATTTGGTTTCATTTTTACATTCTCAAGAGTTACATCTGGTTACCCAACCTTCCATCATTTAACCTGGGGACCACCTGGAACCATCTCAGGGACCACTGGTGGTCCCCGGACCACCTGTTGAAAACCCCTGGAATAGAGAATGGGGACAACAAACAGGGACAGGTCCTGGACCTACAGGCAGGCAGAGATGCATTGGACTCGGGCAACAGCCCCAGCGTTAATGATCTTAAATTGCTTTATTATAGATATAGACCGTTTTTAATAATATTAAAACATAAACATTATTTTTAAAGTAACTTTGTAACATTGTTATTGTACAACACCATTGACATGTTGACAACATGCATGAAACAGCTCTAAGTTGCCCCGCCTCTCGTTGAAAACAATGCATTTCCAACTCCAGTCTGTCCCTCGTTGAGCTGCGTGAACAGCGGATCGAGCGTCTCAGTTTCTGACCCCTCAATGTCGCAACTCTGGCATCAGACGGCTCTGGTGATGACGAGGCACGCAGAGTGAGTGTGTTTCGTAAAAACGGAAAAAGGGAGCGCGGATAAGTCTTCCGCTTCCGGGCGATCACTTCAGAATAAAAGTACTCTTTAGCAAAACATAACAAATGTACGCCCTTCGACTGTTGACACCACAATCCACAGTCGAAGGGCGTACATTTGTTAGTGTATTGGAGTGTAACCCAGCTTTTATCAGCTAAGCAGTGGTGTTTACCAGTGTTGCCAACTTGGCGCGTTTGTCGCTATATTTAGCGCTTTTTCAGACCCCCCTAGCGCCAAAATTAGTGGAAAAACTCCTGGCGGAAAATCTAGTGCTTTTTGGCTGGTGAGTTGGGGTGAAATTGATTGACAGGCGCCAGAGATAAAACCCTCATTTTTCACCATTTTTCCTCCTATGACAGTGGTTTTCAACCAGTGGTCCCCAGGCTAAATGATGTAACTCTTTGAGAGCGTAAAAATGAAACCAAATGGACCCTTGCGGGTCCATTTGGTTTCATTTTTACACTCTCAAGAGTCAAGACAAGAGTTAAAATAATCATCATGTGTGTTAGCCCAAGTCGTACACAACTAGAGAATATACAATTTTAATGGTCATTTTGATCTGTATGTTCCAGGCGAGCATCTAGCACATTCTAGTGCATTTTGGAAGTACCACTAGTGCATTTTGGATCTTGTCAGTTGGCAACACTGCCCCAAACACACACACACACACACACACACACACACACACACACACACACACACACACACACACACACACACACACACACACACACACACACACACACACACACACACCTTACATGACATGGCTACATTGTCTCCATCCCTGCCGGAGGAGGAAGAGGCGATACACAGTTATAAAGTAAGACGAGAAGCGTCACAATGTTGCAAACAAGCCCAACATCCACACAACACCACCACCACCACCACCACCACCGTGTACGACTGGAGTGCTTCTTTGTTTCGCATCACTTGGCGGATTTGAAACATTATAACGACGTGCCGTTACGTGTGTGTGTGTGTGTGTGTGTGTGTGTGTGTGTGTGTGTGTGTGTGTGTGTGTGTGTGTGTGTGTGTGTGTGTGTGTGTGTGTGCGTGCGTGCGTGCGTGCGTGCGTGCGTGTGTGCGCGTGCGTGCGTGCGTGTGCGTGTTCTTTCACCGTAGAGAAGACTGGTCCAGTCCAGTCAAATCCAGACCAGACCAGTCCAGTCCAGTCCACAGCAGGGCCAAGCTGAACCACATACCATGGATCATACTACTGAGCATTATATTAATACTGGGGTGAATACATCAACACATTATATTAATACTGGGGTGAATACATCAACACATTATATTAATACTGGGGTGAATACTCAACACATTATATTAATACTGGGGTGAATACATCAACACATTATATTAATACTGGGGTGAATACATCAACACATTATATTAATACTGGGGTGAATACATCAACACATTATATTAATACTGGGGTGAATACATCAACACATTATATTAATACTGGGGTGAATACATCAACACATTATATTAATACTGGGGTGAATACATCAACACATTATATTAATACTGGGGTGAATACTCAACACATTATATTAATACTGGGGTGAATACATCAACACATTATATTAATACTGGGGTGAATACATCAACACATTATATTAATACTGGGGTGAATACATCAACACATTATATTAATACTGGGGTGAATACATCAACACATTATATTAATACTGGGGTGAATACATCAACACATTATATTAATACTGGGGTGAATACATCAACACATTATATTAATACTGGGGTGAATACATCAACACATTATATTAATACTGGGGTGAATACTCAACACATTATATTAATACTGGGGTGAATACATCAACACATTATATTAATACTGGGGTGAATACATCAACACATTATATTAATACTGGGGTGAATACATCAACACATTATATTAATACTGGGGTGAATACATCAACACATTATATTGATGCTCTCAGTGCCAGCAATTTTCCATATCTTTTAGGTAGCCAGTGCCAGCGATTTTCATCTAAAAGTCATATTTCATATTTCGGTCCATGTTTCCCGTCGGACAAGTTAGTTGGCGACACACTTCCACAGTGCCCTTTCACGGCGGGTCAGAGTCAGCCAAAGGGCCGCATTTGGCCCCCGGGCCGGATGATGCCCAGGTATGATTTAACAGAATGAACTTAAAGATGGAGGGCCATGATTTTTTTGTGCCATGATTTTTTTGTACCCTAAAACATGATCATCAGGTATTAATGTTGTATGAAAAGTAAGATTTTTTTCCCCAAAAAAGTGTACAGTGTACAGCCAGTTTGTATTTCCGAACATACCCTAAGTATGTCTGGTTTGCCTGGTGGGTGGTGATGGGTGGAGATCCACCTGAACTGAAGCCACACCCACAGCTTTAGCTGTATGATAAAGGGGGAGGAGTTAGGGGAGGGGCTGAGCATGTGATGTCACTATATTGAAGTTTTTTTCATTGGCACGTTTGACTGGAAAGGTTCAGGCCCCAGGAAGAAACCCTAAATACAAAGGGAAGACATCATTGCACGTAAAAAACACACCAAGGAATCTATTTACATACTGCCACCTCTTAAACGTGTACAAAATTGGAAAAAATACAAAAAATACAGCACCCCCTCTTTAATGTGAACTGTGTCATGTATGCTTTGACGGGGTAGCAGATGAATTAAAAGGATCCCTGTCTAATAAGATGAACATCACTTAAAACATTATACTTTCCCTCTATAACTAAAGTAAACAAATAAAAACACCAATGGCATCTTATTTCTTTCATAAATGGGGAATATTTCACTCAACAGGAACTGCTCCTGGCGCAGGATGATGATGTCACGTGTGATCTAGCTCTATGGAATATATGGATGAACATGCTCATGTGACATCATCATCCTGCGACCAGAGCACCTCCTATTGAGTGAAAGATTCTTTATTTATTAAAGAAATAAAGTATTGAAGGTGTTTTTATCTGCATGTTTTAGAAGGCAAGTATAGTGTTTAAGGCATATTGTCTCATTAGCCAGGGATCCTTTTAAGGCAATGTTTAGATTTAACACAAGCAGTACTGGAAATGCAAATACTCCTATTAAGACTGTAACTCTTGGGTCTCTGAGACCCATAAAAACCTCACTCATTCTCTCCCCTTCAGAGTTCACACCTCCATGCCCAGAGCAGCTCTATTGTCTATTGTACAGTACAGTAAAATTTTGAAAATGGGTGGAATTCTGAACAATATGGTCCATGACAAGTTCAATCAACTAGAACATTTTAAACCAATTTTAAACAATATAAATAACAAAAAATTCAATCATATACATCAGTGCAGCCTGATAACATCAGTCAGTCTTTATGACATGAACAAATTAATGAATAGGACCTACATAAATATTTAAAAAAAAAAGATTTTGAACCTGGCAATTCGATGTTGATATGATGGCATTAAGTATTGCGATATATTGCCGTATTGCCGGACAATTTGGGCTCCAACACGTATGCAAGGCCAGTAGGTGGCGATAGGAGATATTTGACACAACACAAAAAGGCCTGTGTGAGCTGGTTTCCATGGTTACCCAATAAACTCCCCACATAACCTGGTAATAGTAAGGGACTACGTTATTGGAGGTATATGCAGGGACTATGAATTGGTTTTCACTCCTCATTTAATTTCTTGGTCTGAACAAGTTATTATCTTCTACTGCAAAAAATATGTCCGAGTACGGTGGCTTGCAAAAGTGATTGGCCCCCTTGAACTTTGTGACCTTTTGCCACATTTCACATTTCTGCCACATTTGTGACCTTTTGCCACATTTCATGTATAAAACATACAGTTTTATACATAAAGATATATTTTTGTGAAGAATCAACAACAAGTGGGAAACAATCATGAGGTGGACCAAAATGTATTGGATATATTTTTTAACTATTTAATATATTATTATTTAACTTTTTTAATGAATAAAAAAAACTGAAAAATTGGGGCGTGCAAAGTTATCCAATAAAAAGTTACACACCAGGCAGTGATTGAGCTGATTACAATTAGGCCTAAATGAACAAAAGTTAAATTATGAGAATTGACCAACTGAAATCAAACAAACTAAAGGCAAAAGGATCCTATGAGGTGTGGAGTCAGTTATGTCAGTGGTGTATGGATGTGTGGAACATGGTGAGGTGCATGTTGGATGGAAAGAATTAAACAAAAGGCATGGAGCAAACAAAAAGGCGGGGAGTGGTGGCTGTCAGGCTGTCTGCATGCCTCCTCTGGAGCTCTCTGGTCTAATGGCACCTGCTGGCTTTTATAGGCTGTGGAAGGCACCGGGCCCAGAGCCTTCTAGTGGGAGAGTTGGGATATTGGTGTACCCGGAAGAGTGGAGCAGCCAGGTCACGTGACTATACAGAGCCTCTTTGAGACCTATCTGAGCATAACACTCATAATAAGTCTATGATGAGGCTCACTACTGCTGCAGTCTCGCAAGACTTTGCTGGTCCCTATTAAATTCCATTCATTTCATCGACTTCCGGCTTGAGAGTGGACTCACAGGGTCCCTCCATGCTCCTTCGGCAGCAGGAGCGCCCTGGCGCATAGGAATGAACGGGAATATCCTAACTCTCCCACAAGAAGGCCCTGACCGGGCCCAGGTGACTCCCAATTAAACAAGCCACGCCCAGGCTCACCTATTGGCGAAGGTTGTTAACGGGCACAAATATGGGCACACCCCCATCTACCACCCAATCTTGTGGGCGATGCGGGAGCATCACACCTGTCACAGCAGTACAGAAACATTTACTTTGAACTGAACGCGGTCATGGTTTGGAAAAAGCGATGAGCCAACCTAACCCTCTATGATCGAAGTTGCAGCCATAGCCTCTTCACTACACGTTGGGTCTCACCTCGGAGTAGCTCTTAACGACCGTAGCTAATCTCACGGTCCTTATCTCAGGCTGCTGGTCTCTGAGGTCGTCCCACAGGTGCTCCGGAGACAGAACCTTGGAAGGTTTATTGAGCCACAGGTACCTGTTGAGATGGCTTTCCTCCTGCCAAGCTGCTTCCACGCCCCATTGGGTGTCCAGCTCAAGCGCGTGGCGGCAGGTGGACACCAGCCGGTGGACGTGCTGCAGCTCTCCGCCGAAGACAGCGCCAGCGTAATAGTTGTCTCCTTCGTGCGGGGCCATGTAGGCCTCGGAGAACGGGTTCCGGTCGAAAGGCCACAGACTGCGCTCCACGTCGTAGAACCACGGGTGTAACTGGGCCACCAGTTGGCCCAGCGTCTCGGTTCCCCAGCGGTCGTGGAACTTCATGTCCACGTCGAGGCAGAAGATGTAGTCGGCGGGTCGTCCTCCTCCTCGTAGCTCCGTCTCTATGAGATCCTGGATGTATCCCATCCTCCCAGCAGAAATGTCCTGCCAGCGGTCCATCCCCGGCACCACCCTGACGGCCAGCTCTCGCCCGGCGCCCATCCTCACGTCCGGGACGTCGTCCGGCCGGTCGGTGAACACGTAGTAGGTGACGTTGGAGGCGCCCCGCGTGAAGAAGTGGCGCTCTGCAGTCTCCAGGAAGTCCCGCAGAAAGCGCGTGTACTTTCCCACGGCGAAAACGGTCACGGCGACGGCCGGGGCGCCGGCCGATTCGTACTTGGCGTCCAGGAGCTCGGGGTCGAAGGTGCCGTCCCACACGATGGGCGCCCCCCACTGGGTTACTTTGGATTTACTGAAACCCAGCAGAGCCGGGAAAGCCAGCACAGCTGAACACGCCAGCAAACCCAACACAATTATTATGGCTTCAAATAGCCTCGTCTTTGCCCTTCCTCGCATCTTGGCTTAGATCTTAGATCCGTAATACACTTTTGAATATAAAGTGTACTTCGTCGTTTGCCTACCTACTTTCACGTTATATAGCTAGTATCTTTATACTAGACGTCATCTTACGCCATCATATTAAAGAGATACTTAGAGATGAATTACCTCAGAGATACGTATAGATATCTATCTTTATAGAGATCCCTCTTATAGAATTAGAATTAGAATTATGCACAGGCTATGGAAGATATGACATCATTTTGACGTATTTGGATGCGTCAGGGTATGGTCGCGGAAGGACAGGGCACGAAATATATATGACGTCATCATGACGCCATCTTATGCACGGACATGATGGCGGACAGACACGCGCGGAAGGACGGGGTACGATTTATAGTCACCACCTTACGGTGGAGACAGTGGCGACAATGAGGAGCACAGGAACGGGACATTGTTGTTTCGGATGGAGAGGGTATGAGATTTATGACGTCATCATGACGCCATCTTATGCACGGACATGATGGCGGACAGACACGCGCGGAAGGACGGGGTACGATTTATAGTCACCACCTTACGGTGGAGACAATGATAGACAATAGTGCTTATGTCTTGTTTCCATATGATTTTTATGTTCTGAATTCATTTCTGCCCTATGCCTAGTGATACAAGTCACCATTTTGTAAAAAAAAATGAATATTTACAATAGTTAATCACTGAAACTGGAAATTGAATTGAATTGAATTCTGATAAATTGTACTTGTGTTGTTGATTCTACATTATTTTTATATGCTGAGTACATAACTAATACAATGTAAGTTGAATTATGTGATTAGCCTACATGCCATTAAATAGAGGTCTGTGTGCCGAATACATGTCAAAAGTGGGGTGAAATTTAAAGGGTTAATTCAAAATCACTGCCTAGAGCTGTAAAAAATCATTTCTTATGAGAGTCCCTGAATGTTGTGTCAAATGGGTGGTCTGGGTGTACCTGTAGCATTAACAATATGACATTCAGCTACCGAACAAACCATTTATAAAAGAGAGGACCGACAGTGGAAGACCGTCGTCATAATAAAAGTTTCTCAAACATTTTAATGTGAAAGAAACCTCAAAATAAACCAACAACTGGCAACCCATTTGTTTGAAATTAAAGGTAATAGTCTAATAGAGGCACTTTAGTACGGTACAAACATTGTGTTTGTAAACAGATTTGTTTAAAACCAGAATCTAACTCCACCTCACCTCCACTCTATTGGCTCATTATGAATCTACTGGAGACTGCTGTGCCGTGATTGGATAAAACGGTGCCTCACCCCCCCCCCCCCCCCCCCCACAAATTAGCGACGCCTTTCCTGAGCCCGACAAATGTTGTGTTTTCATGATTTGTTGACAACAACAAAGTTCTTGACCGTCTGCAGGACAAAGCAAGTGTCTGCCTGCAGGGGAACAGCTGCACCATCAAAGTAGAAGTAGCTATTTACTGTTTATCTATTTAGTTTTTTAGCTAAAAAGTTGCCTCTATTACCTGTAAAGAAAAATCCTTATGTCTGACTCCAACTTTAGTGAAGCAACTGACTGGTGCAAAACACATCACACTACCGGTACACATGTTCACAATGTGTAATATATATATATATATATATATATATATATATATATATATATATATATATATATATATATATATATATATATATATATATATATATATATATATATATTTACAAGGATAATAAACATTCTTTACTGTACACAGTATACAATGTTACACAAACAGAAACTATTTCAAAGTTCTCTAAAAGATCACATAAAAGCCACCATACGTAGATATAATGAATCACTATGTGCTCACTATGTGAACACAATAGTTTTATTACATGGCTTGAATGAATGCTCCAATCAGAAGCCAGCGTTCTGGTCATGTGAGGTCACATATGTCACAACAACGGACCACTCTGCTCAACAACAGACCTCTAAGACCGGACCAACTTAACCTCTTAACCTACACAACTGCAGATAATAAAAGGAGACTTTGTGTACTATTTCTGTCAATTATTGGTTATTTATTAATGTATTAAGCCAGGTAATAAGCCCGGTAACACCTCGACCGAGGCGCAGTGTTGACTTGCATTTGCCACTATATTTAGCTTTTTTCCAGACCCCCCTAGCGCCAAAATTAATGGAAAAACTCCTGGCGGAAAATCTAGTGCTTTTTTACTGGTGAGTTGGCGCCAGAGATAAAACCCACATTTTTCACCATTTTTCCTCCTATGACAGTGGTTTTCAACCAGTGGTCCCCAGGCTAAATGATGGATAGTTTTGTTAACCAGATGTAACTCTTTGAGAGCGTAAAAATGAAACCAAATTTGGTTTCATTTTTACACCCTCAAGAGTTAGAATATTCATCATGAATATTGTGAATTAGCCCAAGTTAATCTACACAACTAGAGGATGTAGTAGATTAATGGTCATTTTGATCTGTATGTTCCAGGCGAGCATCTAGCACATTCTAGTGCATTTTGGAAGTGCCACTAGTGCATTTTGGATTTTGGCAGTTGGCAACACTGCTGAGGCGCAGCCGAGTTATTAGGAAACAACTCACTGCTTCGTCAGGTGTTATCCCTTACTTAACATTTGCCACAGCACAGGGCATTTTCTTGCCAGTCTTGTGGCAGAGGTACAGCAGCGGGTGAACGAAGCCAGCCACTACAGCCAGAGGAAGACTTATTTGTGTCAGCAGTTCATAGTATTCCAGCAGAGCTCCTTGGATGAAACAGATGATCAGAATGCACCAGGTTACGTAACTCCCCATGAAGGAGCCCAGGATCAGACAGATGATGGTGAAGGCTCTTCTCTTCATGGCGGTATCTCTCTCCCTCTCCCTGCCTGTCTCCTCCCCTGGCATGGGCTGTTTCAGAGCCCTGAGGACCCCCAGACTGCACCCCAGCATCACCGACACAAAGACCACACACTGGCCCAAATACACGCCGTAAAACACCTGGCTAAGACCCGTCCCTGCGGAGCCCAACATCGTGTAGAAGAGCGTGAACCCGCCGATGAGCGCCCAGGCCAGCGCCGAGCAGAGCGCCCTGTACCGCAGGGGTTTGAACCGCAGGAAGAGCACCGGGTGGACCACAGCCATGAACCGCTCCACGCAGACACAGCACTGGAAGACGGCGCGTCCGTTGAACATGAGAGCACCGGAGAAATCATAAATCATATGGTCAGAGCCCTTGATAGCAGCGGGGAGAAATAACAAGCCGGCCAGGATCTCAGACGCGCTCAGGTTGAGCGTGAAGAAGACGGAGGCCATAGTTCCTGGCGGTCCGCTCAGCACCAGCCACAGGACCCAGCCGTTGACGGGGACCCCCAGGGCCAGGTTGACGGAGGCGCTGGTGATGGCTGCGATGCCCGCGGTGCTGCTGTAGGCAGAGGTCTGGTTGGACGCGTTCATCTTCCTGGAGAAATTGTATCTGATTTCGCGTAAAATGATAGAAGGACAAAAAATAAGAGAGCTACAGTATATGAGTCATTCCATGGAAACGGTACCATTTGCAGTCCCTCTGACCGTTTTGGCTGTATTTTATTGATGGAGTCACTGAAAAATATTTATAAAAGATTTTTTAATCAATTGAAATGTTCCCTTTAATATCGTGTAAATCCATTACATGGATTTTATCTTCATATCAGAAATTATCTTGCTTTCTTTCAGTAGACACCCCCTATTTTGTCAATTTTTCCATGTCCCCAGTGGCCTTCGATGAAAGTGGAGTCGACTTTACATATGACTATTAAACATCATCAAAAATCCAAAAATTATGACATGAGCATATATATCTATCTGTACTTTATTGCTGGACATGTTTAGTTTTTGAATAAATAGATGATTAATCATTTAAATGGCATAGCTGTGTCCCTCAGTTGCACTCAACTCCGTTACACACATCATTCTTCCCTCCATAACAACAATTAACTGGCCCTTTAGTGACATCAACAATAGGAAGTAGTATTCTACAACTCTTCTGACCAACATGCTGCAGAAAGTTGCAATTTAAAACCTCATTTTACACTGTTTTAGAGGCAATTTGTACTCTCACATGTCGTCGTAAATCATAACAGCTCAACTCTGTTACATGAAATAATGATATAAAACAATTAGTTATAAAGATTCTGTTTGTTATTCCAACAATATATCTGATTCCTTAACCTCAGGCATGCTACTCTCTTCTTACTCAACTCAGTTAGAGTAATGACTATCTTTAGTACAAAAATCACAACTCCGTTATGAACTTAATTGGCTCAACTCTGTTATCAATTAACATGTTAAAAGATATATTAAAAAATATTTGAATAATTGAATGCCTGAGATGGGAAATTATGTTTTTCTTATAGCTAAAGATGTCACAGCATAATAATAGTGAAAACATGATGTTAGATGTAATAATTACAATCAGACTGTTACCTGTGTGATGTCTTGTGTCTGTGTGCTCTGCTGTCACACCTGTCTGTGTGCTCTGCTGTCCACACCTGTGTGCTGTGCTCTCCACACCCTGCAGGGCTACATGTTCTCTGGCTATGCAAATAGTTGTCATATTCTGACAGGACATCAATGATGATCCATCACTAACAACAACACAACATGGAAACCTCTGTGGCACACTGAACCCATCAATCTACCAGGAAGACATTCAGTCATAATGAATGGTCTGAGTCAGGGCCGGATCTAGGCATGGGCATGGGGGGGGGGGGGGGGGGGGGGGGGGGGGGGGGGGGGGGGGGGGGGGGGGGGGAATGCCCCCCTAAATGCCCAGACTGCCCCCCACCAAACATAATGGCATGCAAAACCCAAATTTCAAAGATATTTCAAATTAAAGTGCTTCTATTTAAAATGATGTGAACCACTACAGTACTACTGCTACTAACTAACTACAGCTGTGTCACCACTAAACCAACAGCATTTCATCACTGAAAACAGAAAACTCTCTGAGTCAGACCTTTAGCTTTATGCATACTGCGTGTCTGTTGCAACTTCAACAACAACTGATGTTATTATTGATGCTTTACTTGACTAATAAAAGTCCTGTATACAAGATAAATAGTGTGGGTCACAGAACTAAAGAATTGAAATGAAATGTATGTATGGGACGGGCAATGAAGCCGACACAGGCTATGAAGCTGTTAGCTGCCCTCAGGCCATTTTCGTTTATTAGGAAATGTTACACCTGGGCCTGGTCTGAGTCAAACTTTAGTGAAGCATGACACTGCTTCACTTTAAAGCAGTGTGTGGATTATATCTGTCAACCACTTAAAACAATAACAAATATCATATACTGTACAGTATACACACAGTGAACAATGTTACACACAGAAAACTAAATGACAAAGTTTCTTACATAAATCACAACAGTATGTGATTGCTATACATGGGTAGCCTCGGCCCGGTCGTTTTTTTTTTTTGCGCGTGAATTTGGCCCAGACCGGCCCACTACAACATAAATAACATAAGCAGTGGTTTTCAACCAGTGGTCCTTGAGAGGGTTCCAAGTGATGCCCATAAATGATGGACAGTTGGTAACCAGATGTAACTCTTTGAGAGCGCAGAAATCCACACAACTAGAGATCTAGCTTTTGCCTGTTATGTTTCTGAAATCCATCCTCTGACATCATTGTAGATAAAACAGAAGAAATCTTTGGGTTTTGGGGCTAAAATGTCACAAAATGGTCCGTGGCGCAAATGCTGAATAAATAGTGAACCCTGGTATGAAAAAGGTTGAAAGCCACTGATATAAGCCTAATAGACACCTGTCCTACACAGCCCTTTGTTGGTCACAATAATGATCCAAGGATCCAAGATAGAAGAGGGTTGATTTGTTACTCACTGGTACAGCTACAATACAGGTCTGCCAAAAAGGGGGGCACTTTTTTTTAAAGCAGCACATAGCGCCCCCTATGGCCGTGGCCCACCGGGAGAGCTCTGGGTGACCAGATGTCCCTCTCTGCGTGGGACAGTCCCTCATTTTCAAGATTTTTCAAGCGTCCCACAAATTGAGACTCTGTCCCACATTGTGACTGACAGACATCAGTGTTCAAAATGCCCCTAATAATTTGTAGTGCCCTAATAGTTGGACTTCTGTTGTATCATTTCTTGCTGTGTTTTTTTTTAAGCATTCCCCCATGGTACCACTATATTTCCACGCTCACTCTAGAGAGGCCACATCGCATACTGTCATATCAAAAATAGCCGATCTACAATCTCAAAACGCGTCGCAGTGCGGCACGTTTTGAGATTGTAGATCAGCTATTTTTGATTTTAGATCAGCTGTTTTTGCTATATGTGTGAAATGGAATCCTGAAATATTTTTGGAATATTGACATCAAGATGGTAATTAATTTGCTAACTACATTTTGTCCCGTTTCCCCACTCCACTTGTCCCACACAGGCAACACTTCTGTCCCTCAAATGAACAGTTTGGATCTGGTCACCCTAGGACAGGGGTCAGCAACCTGCGGCTCAGGAGCCGCATGCGGCTCCAGAACACAGCCCTAGCGGCTTTCTGGATGTAGCATTATTACATACACACACTGGGGTGATCCACACCAAAATAATATAAACATTTCAGTCACCCAAAACACGTTGCGCTGTCTGACAGTTGCCAGTAGCACTTGGCTATGTCATAAAAGCCCATAAAAGCCCAGCAGTTATCAGAGGTGGAGCTTTCAATCTGAACCACCCATTTTCAACAGTTTACTCAGTTTACTATGTCATTAATATACCTTACAGGTGTTGTGTGGACTAGAAATGGAGTTCTGTAAAACTCTTATTTTTTTTAGAAACTCCATTTCTGAAGAAAGGTTGTGTTTCACCATGTTAATGATTTTTCTTTGAGGTCCTTTTTTTCTGAGAGTGTGCAAATGGAACCAAATGGACCCGCCAGGGTCCATTTGGTTCACATTTGCACACTCTCAGAAAAAAAATAATAAAATGCGGCTCCAGACAGATTTTGAATTTAATTTTGGGTCGAAAATGGCTCTTTCAACATCTTGGGTGGCGACCCCTGCCCTAGGAGAGCTCCTGGTACACCCTATAGCCAGTCCGACCCTGCGGTCTCCAGAAAGCCTAGGGACGACGTACACCAGAGAAACTATCAAAAGGCACGACTTCCGGTTTGTTAACTTCCCCTGGAAGTTGCCTTTTTTTTTCAGCCAATCACCGCGCGGTGTTACCGAAAATGTACACCCCACGGAAACATTTTATTTCTCCATTTGTGCTCGTAAAGCTGTTGTAAAGGTTTAAAAGATGGAATCGAGTGCACACCTCTGTAACTGCTTCGTTTGTTGGAATCATTTTTTTCTGAAAATAAAGACACTAGTAGTGAGGACTGAACAGTGTTGTTTCTCTGGGGACTGTAACTTTTGAATGGGTGTCGATGACACTTCCGGCTTGTTCCGGTCTGCATTTTCAGCAACTGCAGGCTTTTCGGGTGCCTCTACACTGCGTTCTGCAAAGTCCGTGTTTCGGCCGGGGTGTGACGTCACGTCCTCCTTTTTTGAATGGGTTTCAATGGGAACTTCCGAACTTCCTGTGATCCTGTCTGCATTTTGGACAGTGGTCAGGCAGCAGGAAAGACCCACAGTTGGCAGCTTGGCCCAAACCACGGACTGTGTAAAGTATAGGGTATCTTCCTGCAAGAAGGCCACTGCCGAAAAATACAGACCGGAACAAGCTGGAAGTGCCCATTAAAACCCATTCGAAAATGCAGGACGTGACCTCACCGTTTGGCCGAAGCCACGCACTGTGCACAAGCCAAGTGTAGACGCATCCCGATAGACTCAGCACCCAGTAGGTTTAACAACCACCACAGGGCAGTTTGGCAGACCTCTGGCGGAGGTACAGCAGTGGGCTACATAAACCAGAGGCAAAAGCGATGGACAAACAGATCACGGAAAGCAAGTCAAAGTAATCTAAAGCCAGTCCTTGCAAGAACAAAATGATTGCGATGCACCAAATCAGGCAAGTTCCCACGAACGCCCCCAGGATCAGAGAGATGATCTTAAAGGCTCTTCTCTTCATGGCGGTGTCTCTCTCCCTCTCCCTGCCTGTCTCCTCCCCTGGCATGGGCTGTTTCAGAGCCCTGAGGACCGCCAGACTGCACCACAGCATCACCGACACGAAGACCACACATTCCCCCAAATACACACCAAACAGCGTATTGTTAAGACCCACCATGGCGTAGAACAGCGAGAACGCGCCGATGAGCGCCCAGGCCAGCGCCGAGCACATCGCCCTGTACCGCAGGGGTTTGAACCGGAGGAAGAGCACGGGGTGGACCACCGCCATGAACCGCTCCACGCAGACGCAGAGCATGAACACGGCGCGGCCGTTGAAGAAGAGACCGCTAGTAAAACTAAAGAGCGGTAGTAAATCAACGCGCTTGATGATAGCTGGAACATACAACAAGCTGACCAGGATCTCAGACGCGCTCAGGTTGAGCGTGAAGAAGTCGGAGGCCATAGTTCCTGGCGGTCCGCTCAGCACCAGCCACAGGACCCAGCCGTTGACGGGGACCCCCAGGGCCAGGTTGACGGAGGCGCTGGTGATGAATGCGATGTCCATGCTGCTGTAGACCGAGGACAAGTTGGAGGCGTTCATCTTCTTTCACAGCTTTGATCGTAGAGCGTTGCTCTGTCCGTTCACGGTGGAGTAAAGTCTTGTAGACAAATGAACAAAAGACAGGAAAAGACAGAGAGACAGAGACAAAAGGCTGAAACATACTCCAGGGTGAAGTGAGATTATAGGTGAAGAGTTTTCACCATGGTGTAGTCTTTTTAAGGCTTCACCCTGCCTCATACATACTCCAGCTTGAAGCCTTAAGTCAAGAACTATAGAACTACACCCTGGAATATGTTTGAGCCTAAAGAAAGAACACTGTTGCGACATTGAGGGGTCAGAAAACTGAACTCTCGGGAGGGAGTGTTGCAGCCTGAAAGAGGGACATTTCCAAAGTTTTCCTGAGAGTGTACACATGGGAGAAAATGGACTAGCGGGTCCATTTGGTTCCATTTCTACACTCCCGGAAAAAAGGTCCTAAAAGTGTTCCTACTCTAACACAATTTGACGACAGAGCCGCCTCCCTATCTAAACTATGGAATGAACTTCCCACTGCAGTCAGAACCACAGACTCACTCCCTATCTTCCACCACAGTCTGAAAACACACCTCTTCAGACTCCATCACAGCCCATAGCACTGTATTACATACCAACCCATAGTACTGTATTACATACCATAGTACTGTATTACATACCAACCCATAGTACTGTATTACATACCAACCCATAGTACTGTATTACATACCAACCCATAGTACTGTATTACATACCAACCCATAGTACTGTATTACATACCAACCCATAGTACTGTATTACATACCAACCCATAGTACTGTATTACATACCATAGCACTGTATTACATACCAACCCATAGTACTGTATTACATACCAACCCATAGTACTGTATTACATACCAACCCATAGTACTGTATTACATACCATAGTACTGTATTACATACCAGCCCATAGTACTGTATTACATACCATAGTACTGTATTACATACCAACCCATAGTACTGTATTACATACCATAGTACTGTATTACATACCATAGTACTGTATTACATACCAGCCCATAGTACTGTATTACATACCATATAGGCCGTGGGCTGGGGACTTGAGAGCGGTTATCACTCAAGTCGCACGATGTAGTCTGCGTTTTTTTTTCTCAGTAGGTAGATAAAAGTCTTATAAGTACGGTAATTAATGTTTCCAGCTCGAATTTCTGCGTCGTAATGAGAACGAACCGATTTTAAAAATGAATTTTAACGTTACTAAAAGAGGGTTACTATCAGGCAAACCCGGCAACCTTGCCAGAAAACTGCCAGATTGGCGCGTGTATTCACGTAAACAAATCCGTGGCAAGCTCTGCGCTGCATCTGAATCATTATAGAAAATCACGTGCATTGTCCGTCAACGTAATTACAGCCTAGTATAAACCACTTGTTCCCACGACGTCTTTATGTTAATCATCTCCACATGAAAGCTCATATTCTGTAGATCAGCTATGTAGTAAGCGTTTGGATTTGGGAATAATCCTTGAGAATGCACAGATCATCATACCACTCACCTTTGATCACTTTGGAAATTTGCACTACAACAGTACAGATCTTATATGGATAGCCCACATTCATCAATTGTCTTACCTACGATGCCAAATGGTTGTTCAAATAAAATGAAGTAGGGCTACAACATTTCCAGCTTGTCTGTCTCAACTATAGCTATACCACAACGCCAAAGTTAAGACTACTAATGCATAGCCTACGTTATTTGATTATACATGTGTCATTTAGGCTACTAAATTACTCACATTGTGCCAGTACTTTGTTGCAGATTACCTTAGAAAATCACGCTATTTTTGTTATATTGTTCAGATTCAATACATTCTTGTATTTTGGAACATTGACGTAAATTCTGGTAATTACACTGAAGCAGTACAATTCGTACATGGTTGCTTTTTATCATTCTTACCTACAATTGATTGATCAACTGTGATGTAATAAATCTCCCGAACTGCAGAATAAAAAGCAATCGTCCATTGATGTCAAAGGTTATTCATTATTGCGCCACTGGAGGTCAGCATACTGACCTCAGGAGATCTCATTACCTATACCAGGGGGTTTCAACAGGTGGTCCGAGGACCACCAGTGGTCCTTGAGAAGGTTCCAGGCGGTCCCCAGGCTAAATGATGGAAAGTTGGTTAGGCAGATGTAACTCTTGAGAGTGTAAAAATGAAACCAAATGGACCCGAAGGGTCCATTTGGTTTCATTTTTACACTCTCAAGAGTTAAAATATTCATCATCTGAATTAGCACTGTTTAATTAAGAAGTTTACACTGTTATGTTTGCAAAGTCCATCCTGGAATTGTGGACAAAACCAAAAGAAATCTTTAGTTTTAGGTCTTTGGGGCCAAAATGTAACCAAATGGTGGTCCGTGGCTCAAATGCTGAATAAATGGTGGTCCCTGGTGTCAAAAAGGTTGAAAACCCCTGATCTGTTCCTATGCACCAGCAAACACGGTAGGAAGGCCCCTCAACATCCGACCTGTCCTGGGGTAACCCCACTGTACATCCAACAAGCATGCAATAATGAAGTGCTGTATGCATCTAGCGTCAGTTACAAACAAACAATGTTTTTCAGACAAAAGTTGGTCAAAATGTGTGCAATGTGCACAACAATGGATAGCATTAGACACTGAAGAAAGTGTCATTGCTGAAAAGGCAATTGAAACTTTTAATATATTTTAATATAACTTTTAATATAACAGCAGACCATGTTCCTGAAATACCTAACAATGTGGGCTATCACAGGCAGTGCTACATGCTTTTTACAAATATGGAAAACATTCAAATGGCACGTAAGAGAAAAGAGAAAACCAAGCAAAATGAAGGTTTGTACAACATGAAATGCATATTTTCTAATACTGAGTTAAATATTGTACATTTCAAGCATAATTTGAACACCCACATAAAGTATTCTACTAAACACCTGTACATTAACAGGTGGCAAAATGTATAGACCAACATGGCTATATTCAGTTTATCACCATAGTATGACTATACAACCTGTAAATAAGATTAAGGTTGCAAAAACAATAATATGCATATGCTTCTAACCTGCTAAGTGACGGTAAATAAACATCAATGTTTGGACATCAGTTTTTTTTTTACTGCACGCATCAAAACTAGATCTTGAAACTTACAGCAACCAGTGGTGTCCAGTTTAGGACGGACACGACAGTCAGTTTCAAAAATATATTAAACCACTGTTGTACTAGATAGGATAGGATATGGTTCTGGCCAATCTTTCAATAGTTTTTTCTGCAACCTTAGAAGTGCAACCTCACAAAGTAACTGCAACATTTGACACAGCATTAGCAGAGCTGCAATTGCATGCATACATCCCACTAAATATTACAGCTCAAGTTCGAGCAACACTTGTTTGGGACAATAATGACTTTGGTGAGGAAACAATATCTGGAAAGGGAACTACACACAACACAAATGGTATCATAATTCAAAGGCCAGTTACCTGCGATATATCCATTTCTGAGAGGGCTTCCAACATTTAGAGTAAAGATCTAGAGTAAAATAAGACCAAGATCTTGGTCTTTGAGCATAATTTGTCCCAAATATAAGATGACTTATTATAAGGCTACCACCATTTCTCCAGAATAATTTGAGGAAAATGAATGTTCAATGTCAAATACTCTAGTCCCCGATGACATTAATATGACCCTGTTTTTTCCTCCATCTTAAGCCAGTATGGCATTCTACATGGAACTAAAAAAACAAGACAGGGGAATGCCACCCTAGTGAAAATAAATAGTTGACTGCATTTAATCAGCTGTTCCTTCATCCACAATCGGAGGTGTGTCATTGCCTGCTCCTCTGCAACTTGCCTGAAACACACAGACATTCAGTGTCAAAAAAATACCAGAACGTTAATCTCAGATGATCTGTTCAAATTAGGGATATGCCTGTCACAGGGCAGCCTCCTAGAGACAAATGGGAACAATGCACACAGACTCATCTGAATACACAATTTTTCTAATTATCTCTGGCCGGCTTGTTAGTGACTGTGGGGAGTGGTGTTTCATATCGATGTCTTTACACTATCTTAAATAAATTCCTCTTATAATGGACCCTGCAATTATTTTAAACATGATATTCCATTGATTGTTGGTCACCTGTCTCAGTCAACAGGATGATGCCGGCACTGGGGAAGAGAGCTCTTCCCCAGTGCCGGCATCATCCTGTTGACTGGGAGATGCCAGTGCTGTAGAATTTGTAATTATATTACTAATGTGTTCGGCAAAATGATGAATGAAATATTAAGTGTAAGTTGTATATGGTTTCAGTAATGGTTATGAGCTTTAGTTTGTCTTGTTTAAGTTAGTTACTACTAACTGGTATACTGGTACCTGGTATAAAATGGTGGCTGAATCAACAGACAGGATTTCAGTTTGGACTAGGCAAGCTACAGTACATTGAGCAGTGGAAGAAGAGAGCTGCAAGGACCCCCATAATGGGAGGGTGTAGCCCAATAAAGTAGTTATCTCAAGTTGCTGTTCTTTCAGCCTTTGTGCCTGTTATTTTGGATGCGTTTCATTTTTGACAGTCTGTCACTGTGTATACTGTACTGGTTGGTGATATTGCTTATGTTTATACAGTATGATCCCATGTATTAAAGAAATAATTTTGTCCAATCTGTATAATACACATAATAGGGCATCTGCACTGCAGTCTACGATTAATATTAATGTATATAGGACATACAAAACAGATGTAAGATCCATAGTATTTTTTATGAAAGGTGCCACTTTCAAGAGTTCACATACAGCATTTTTCCCCATGTGTGTTTCTGTGAAGTGATCAGTCTGATGAATCTAACTTTGTTAATGACCTATGTTTGATAAACTAACCTGTTCTTCTGTAGCTTCACTTACCCATCACACTCTGCCTCTGCCACCGTTATGAACTGAAATTAAATGTAAAATTAAATGTAAAAAAAAAAAAAACTGTAGTAGAGCCAATCATAGCAAACCAACATAGCAATCCAACTGTATTGATTGGTCACATGTTAAGCTTTCAGTCATTTTTAATTACCTAAACTATTTTCATTTGGTGTGGTACAGTTAAAAAGCATAAAGGTTGCAATAAGGACATAACCATTATGATGTAAAGGCAGAAGGAGCATAGCGCCTTTTAATTTGAACGCGTAGGCAAATTAATTTATGCACATTGTAATGAATGCTCAATTGTGCGTCGTGTATTATGACATATGCATTGAAGCCAACACATAACGTCAACCAAACCTGTGCAAACTCGAATTTGAGAAATAGAACAAATAACTGTATCTCAAACTAAAACACGAATTGTAACACATTGCAAACACCAACTTGAGTCTGGATTTAATGTGGCACGATACGACACTGTGGCACGATACAAACTCCCCGTGGCCGTTTCGATTGCTATCAGCAGCCGTGGAAGATAATCAATTATTGAATGAACAGCTGCAAATATTAAGCCATTGATTAGTGATCGATCAATGTGCAAAACTTTAGACCTTGGTCGCTATGGGGGGAGGCTGTGCTTTGCCCCTATCACTCCGCCACTGGCACGGCAAATATTCATATTAAATCAATAAATATATGAATACCTGCCGTGCCACGACATAAATATTAACATGAATATTCGCCTTGCGCACGGCGAATATTTAATATTTGTTCATATGAATATATGGCGATGCCAGCCCGAGAGAGGCTCAAACGCCTCGTCGTAATTTACTAAACTTTATTTCGTACAATATTATACTATCAATATAGTATCACTAAGTATGGCGCATGCAGTCTATATCTATGCATTCATTGAATCAAACTATTTATTAGAATGTGTAAAACCGAATCATAATTATTCTAATTATATTAATTATTACCTCTGCCGCCGCTGAAGTTGTGCTGCTGCTCGCTGCTCCCACTGAAGTCTCTGGACTCTTCCTGTTTACATCAGGGACAGGGAGTACCGAAGAACGCGATTGGCCAGCTCAATTTCGACTCTGGCCCATGGCTAGCTGTGATTGGCTTAGGGCGTTCGTTTTACTTTGACACAGTTTGAGGATTTTCTTGTCGTTTTCTTAAAAAATATTAATATTGCGCACTTTGTGCGACTGGAAACATTAGATATTGTGTTTATAACCAATTAATGTACAAAATAAAAAAAAATTGTGCCGCCTACATATAGTATCTGCATGAATTTACTAACTCGGCCTTCTAGACGGCCACTTCCCACCGCCTATAATAGTACTGTATTACATACCAACCCATAGTACTGTATTACATACCAACCCATAGTACTGTATTACATACCAACCCATAGTACTGTATTACATACCATAGTACTGTATTACATACCAACCCATAGTACTGTATTACATACCAACCCATAGTACTGTATTACATACCAACCCATAGTACTGTATTACATACCAACCCATAGTACTGTATTACATACCAACCCATAGTACTATATTACATACCAACCCATAGTACTGTATTACATACCAACCCATAGTACTGTATTACATACCATAGTACTGTATTACATACCAACCCATAGTACTTGCAGTATCCTCCTAGGTACTTTAGATAGCACCACATTAGACTGAGATAGCACTGACTTATATAGGATGTTTAATGGATTACCATGTTTTAGTTTGTAAAAATGTGAACTGTAAAGTGTATTTTAAATTCTGCTTAAATGGCAAACTGCAACTGTGTGTACTGCAGTGTTTTTACTTCATGTAAATAAGAGTGTCTGCTAAATGCCTAAATTGTAAATTATAAAAGAATACTAATCAAAAACAGCTCTATATCACATAATACTGATAAAAACATGTGTAATGTAGGTATAATTTGAGCAATCAGACCTTTACTTGACGTTTGTTGCGTCCCGTTCTCAGTGCTCTGATGTCACACATGCACTGAAACACCTGTTGAAATAATGTAGATCAGGGCGGATCTAGGCATGGGCATGGGCGGGGGGGCAATGCCCCCCTAAATACCCAGTTTGCCCCACCAAACACGATGTCATGCAAAACAACCCAAGATATTTCACATTAAAGTGCTTCTATTTAAAATGATGTGAAACACTACTACTGCTACTAACTAACTACAGCTGTGTCACCACTACCATTTTCTCTTGCCCCTCTAACATGTTCTCTTGCCCCCCCCCCCCCCCCCCCCCCCCCAATGGGACATGTTACATCCGCCCCTGCTGTAGCTGAAATGCAAAATAGTTCTTGGATACTCGAGTTGATTCATCCATCATTCACCATAACGCAAATGTGGGAATTCTCAAATTTCATTCAAGGCAAATTAACAGTCACTCAAGTACTGGAGTTATTTATCAGACAAACTAAAAGTTAATTCAAACTCAATTCAATTTAATGCAAAATAATTGGAAATGTAAAGTTGTAAACATTGACCTGTACTATAGCCCTGAAGGATGGCTAGACTTAGAAAGGTTTTCAACCTTTTTGACACCAGGGCCCACTAATTATTCAGAATTTGAGCCACGGAGCCACGGATGGATGGCATTTTAGCTCCACAGACCCCAAAACTAAAGAATTATTTTGTTTTTGTCCCCAATACCAGGCTGGATTTCACAAACAAAACAGTCAAACATACGGATCAAAATGACCATTAATCTCCTACATATAGTTGTGTAGACTTGGGGGGGCTAATTCAGATGATGAATATTTTAACTCTTGAGGGTGTAAAATGAAATCTTGGTTTCATTTTTTATTATTTTACACTCTCAAAGAGTTACACCTGATTAACCAACTTTCCATCATTTTGCCTGGAGACCACCTGGAACTCCCCCAAGGACCAATGGTGTTGAGAACACCAGTTGAAAACCACAGACCTAGACTATAATAGGCAACAACAGGCCAATATGTACTATTATTAAGAAATCTTAACAAGGATTTTTTGCACTCATATTTTGTGAGTTGGTTTCTTTTCAATTATAAACTATGGAGAAAGGTTGTCCCTGTAGATTGAATGATGATTGCCAGTCTTGGACTGCTTCTCTGTTCTATGCTGTGTTACATGATGTGATCAATTGATCAAAGATAAAAGCGGCTTGAATTCATCAAAGTATTCTTTCATACATACGTGGAAATACTTCTGAGGTTCTTTATCAGTCCCAATGTGGGACAGACAGACAGACAGACAGACAGACAGACGGAGTCTGAATTTGTGGGAAACTTGAAGTCCACCAGTGCGTTTAGGGCACATTTCCGAACACACCCCTGTCACCCTGTTGTTGGGAGCACCAGTGGCGATCGTCAGAGTCGCGCTTGTTGTGTTCTTTAAAGTTAAAGCCCATCTGGTAGTCGCCCCGGTGCCCGCCCTCCCTCCCTCCCCTCACGGCGCCCCAGGCAACTGCCTAGTCTGCCAAATGGCAAAAATGCCCCTGCCTGCCTGGGGCAGGATTCAAACGTCAGACCTGGCTCTCGCTGGCCGTCAATCTTTGCTCATTTAAATTGGTTGACTTACAGGCATCCATCATGAATCACCAACAACAAAAAAGGGGGGAGTGATAATTTGCTTTTCATTTTGCTTGTTTTACATAAAGATGACACCAGCTGACATTGGAACAAAAACAATGTCCTGTCAGCATGTTGTTTTGCATTCCAGTATGCATAACACAGATCTCCATTTGAGTATTTAGACCCAGTGGTTTGTGTTCATGTCTGCTGGTCAGACAATCACTAAGATCCATTAGCAATTTTAGCATACTACTATAGCCTATCTCCAGGCTGGATCTAGACATGGGTATGGGGGGCAATGCCCTGACTGCCCCACCTAATATGAAAAAACAAAAAAAAAAAAAAAACAGTCAGTCTAAAAGGCTTTTACTGAAGTGTGAAAACAGAATTTAAAAGATTTATAAATATCCAAAAAGTATAAATGAAAAAACTAAATGTATTTTTTCTATAATTTCAGTTAGTTTTGTGAACACACAATACAGTTTCATATTATTTACCAATTTAATTAATTGTATTTTTTAGCTTTTATTAGTTTCACTTAACTGAAATGTTTGTATATAACTATTATAACCCTGTTGCCTTTTCAGTATTGCACTGTTTTTCAACTAGTGGTCAACAAAAAATGATAGTGTGTGTGTGTGTGTGTGTGTGTGTGTGTGTGTGTGTGTGTGTGAGTGAGTGCTTCACACTTCAAATACACACAAATGACTAACCTCCATTCACTACTAGGAGATAATGAGGCTACAGGTTACTGATTTAATTCCTCTGCTCTGTTTTCAACCCTTTACAAACATTCAACTGGGAGAGAATCAAAGTAATCCTATCTGAACTGAGGAGTCCCCCCCCCCCCACACACACAGTCAATATTGCAAAAAGTAGCAGATCTACAAGCTCACAACTGCCTTCGTTGGCGAGCCTTGATGAGTTTGTAGATTGGCTATGGGGAGAGGTGAAGGGTCAGAGTCCAGTTAGTGGAACCTTCCAGACACAAACTGTTACAATAAACAACAGCTATTAGACCTAAAGCAGGGGTTTTCAACAGGTGGTCCGGGACCACCAGTGGTCCTTGAGAAGGTTCCAGGTGGTCCCCAGTTAAAGTATTCATCATCTGAATTGGCACCACTTAATTAAGAAGGTTCACTGTTTTGTTGGCAAAATACAGCCTGGAATTGTGGATGAAATCAAAGGAATCCTATAATTTTAGGTATTTGGTGTGAAAATGTAATCAAATGGTGGTCCGTGGCTCAAATACTGAATAAATGGTGGTCCTTGGAGTAAAAAAGGTTGAAAACCCCTGACCTAAAGGTCTGTTTAGACACGGATGATTGAAGGTCCAATGAAAAACATTCACACTTTCAGACCACATTTCCAGTCATTATAATGAACATTTTCACTTGTATATTATTTTTATATCAAAACTCCATAAGTCGATTTACTTCCTGAAAACATGCTGCATGATGACATATGCACGATCACATTAAAAAAAGCCAATAGAACTTAAAGGGGAACTCCACCCATTTTCAATATTTTACTGTCATTGATGTACCTTCAAGGTGTTGTGTGGACTTGATAAAAAAAATCCCCATTCTGTGTTCCCAAGAAATGGAGGTCTGAAGAAAACCACTAACATGGTGAAACATCTTGATGACATCATCAAGATGTATTTTCACCATGTTAATGGATTTCTTTAGACGCTTCTTTTTTTCTGAGTGTACAATTGGTTGCATTTGGACACTCTCAGAAAAAACATTGAAAATGGGTGGAGTTCCCCTTTAAGCTGCCCATATCTTTTATCCCATGTCTGAATCGTCCTCCACAAACACAGGTGGCTTTGATTACAGTCAGAAATACGACATGAGCAACTGTAAACGCACCACAGAGATTTAACAGAATCAGTTTGAACGCACCTTAACAGATATCTTCACTCGGGTTACGTTTTCCCTTTGTACTAAGCATGCATATTATCAATTATGTTTGGCATAGAATTCTATATTTGAATCTTTTGAATCGTTTAAATGTTTGATGAATTGAAAAAGGATTACCCTCATGTAAACAAGTCTTAGTGTGTTTTCTAGTTGTATCCTCCTGGCAGATTTTGTATTTAACAGTAGGTACCAAATATCCATTCTACAAACTGTACAATAAAAATGCTAACTCAAACCATCAGTAAACATGCCATGATACCATAATACCCATAATAACCATTATTATCAATGACTCACTGCTACTGTCTTATAAAAGATCCATCCATCTTTTTTTCTGTAACTGCTTACTGCAATACCCTGTCCTTGTGCTTTGTTTTGTTTTGTTTTTGTTTACTGCTTTGTGTCTGTTCCTTGTATTTGGTTTGTCCACTTTGTGCTGTTCGTACTTTGTCCTGTGTTGTTGTACTGTAATTTGTTTCCTTTGTAAAGTGTGTGTACTAATCGTAAGGAACCTCTCGAAAACGATAGTGTATCTCAAGGGGTAATCCTGAATAAAGTAAATTTCAAACCATGATACAGTAAACATGCCATGATACAGTAGCTCCAAAATAAAGTCACAACTGTCCTACAGCAAATCAAACTTTTATTTCCAGCAGATTGTTATTGCAAATAAAACATAAGCATCTATCTGTATCTATGATGATTCTGACAGAAAGAGAAAATAAAAACAAATGCCTACAGATCCCACAACCTGTTCACCCTCTGTCAGTGCCGCTTTGTCACCTAAAACAACCAGTTTGTTGCATAAACGGCAGTTTGCAAACGGCAGCCATGTTTGTGCCAAACGGCAGCCATGTTTGTGCCAAACGGTAGCCATGTATAGTAAACTCCATCACATGACAGACTGCAGAACACAGGCAGCGCCGAAGATTTAAACACTCACAGATCTATTTCAATGGTCCGGGGACCACCAGTGGTCCCTGAGAGGATACCAGGTGGTCCCCATGCAAGCTAAATTGATGGACAGTTGGTAACCAACTGGACCCTTATGGATCTGCAACTCTTGAGAGCATTAAAATGAAACCAAATGGATGCGAAGGGGTCCATTTGTTTTTGTTTTAACGCTTTAAGAGTTGCAGATCCATAAGGGTCCAGTCACTCAGATGATTAAATCATATTTAATCATCTGATTTATTCATTTCAAAATGTACCAATCAATAAGTTATCACCTGTAAGAGTTTAGATTTTAGGCCACGGTGGTTCACGCATACGGTTTGAAAAACATCACTAATAGGCGGTCTTCAAACTGGCAGATCAACCATTACTGCTGCCACACGGTTGGTTGGCACAGACATGGCTGCCAATGAAAACTCCCCAAACTGTCTATTTAACCAGCATCTAGAGGTGATTGGCTATCAGACACACAGGACCTCTGTTGGCCAATCAAAGGGCATTAAAAATACAAACAAACACACGTCTCCCATATGGCTTTGCAGTCGGACAACAAAATCAACATTTAGAACTGCATAATGAGTTTCAATCAGTGGACGAAGGGCGACCCCTAGTGGGGAAGAAGTATAATCAAAGTACAGTATACAAAAACACAAACAAAAAGCCCATTATTATTTCCAAACTCCTCCTTTCTAAAACACTCAGGAATAAATTAGCTTCAGCTCAGCTTCCATCAGGCCAGTATTTACACCAGTCAGTGCGTCGTTTCAGCCGTTAAACACGACTCTCATTACAAAACAAACACAGAAAATAATAATTATCAAATCTTCAATTCACACATTAGAATTTGTTTTGTTTATGAAGTCCCTCAAGGCAGGTTGAAATAAAAATAAAAACTTGAGAAACTTGAAGTGATAAATGTTGGGAACGTTCACACTAGAGTGTTTGTGGGTGTGGATGTGTTTGCTAACTCTTGAGAATGTAAAAATCAAACCAAATGGACCCGCAACTAAGGGTCCATTTGGTTTCATAGCAACTGTTGCTATGCAGGTCAAGCCTATTGGACCAAGACGGATTGGGGGAGGGGCTTGGTGAAAGGCTCGTTATCCTGTAATCCATCACAACCTTTCAGTAAACACCCGGAGAATCCTTGTTACCAAAATACACCCCAGCCTAAATTATTATTAGCAGAATATACAGTATCTACCAACAGCCTTTAATGTCGTCCCAGTCAGATGAGAAATATCACCATTCTGTCTCACAATGTCAGCAGGTGTGACTCAGACTGGAGGGTGAAGTTGTCTTTAGTTGTCATATTGCCTGTCTAAAGGAAAGAGACGTCCAGAATCACGCCGTCAGGACTTCTGCTTTGTTAACTTCCGCTGGATGTTGTCATCTTTCCTTCCAATTCTCTCCCTCTATCTTCCTATTTTAAGTGCATTATTCCACAAGACCATTACAGTAAGTAACAGCATCACCACTATTTCAAAGCTCCCACTTTCTACGGACCTTGAAATGGATTTTCAGTAGTGTGATTTCAGAGTAACCACATGGTTGATGTGTAGATCTTGTTGCGCTGCTCATTTTGAAAGTAGCTTTCAAGTAAAAAAAAAAAAAAAAAAGCAAAGTGTGTAGACCCCTGCTCTGCTCTAAGCCCTGATTTGTTTGCATTAATTAATTGGGAGCTGCATAGCAAAGACCAGTGTTGCCAACCGCCAAAATCCACTAGTGGCACTTCCAAAACGCACTAGAATGCGCTAGATGCTGAAGGGAAGCACAAGAGACGGAAGCATAATACTAGATAATGTAATGAGCATTAATCTTCTACATTCTCTAGTTGTGTAGACTTGGGCCAACACACATAATGAATATTTTAACTCTTGAGAGTGTAAAAATGAAACCAAATGGACCCGCAAGGGTCCATTTGGTTTCATTTTTACGCTCTCAAAGAGTTACATATGATTAACCAGCTATTTAGCTTGGGAACCACTGGTTGAAAACCACTATCATAGGAGGAAAAATGGTGAAGAACGAGGGTTTTATCTCTGGCGCCTGCCAACCAACTTCACCACAACTCACCAGCAAAAAAAAAAAGCACCTAGATTTTCCGCCAGGAGTTTTTCACTAATTTTGGCGCTAGTGGTGGGTCTGGAAAAGAGCTAAATATAGCGACTCATGCGCCAAGTTGGCAACACTGGCAAAGACTAGGGGTTCAACAAAACACTGTGTCAGACATCAGAGTGAGCTCTGGGAGGTTTTTAATGTAGAAAACCAAACATCAGTCATCACTAAAGACAACTTCACCTTCACAAACACACAGAGAAAAACAAAACAATTCACCATGCAAACATCTTCAGTACCGTCACTGTCTCTGTCTCTACCCAACCAGATACCAGCCTACACCTCTAAGTCTATTAAAGGACCATTTCACCCCTTCTGCAACCAGATCTTATTTTAATGATGTTCCATAGACACGTGGAACATGCACCTTCTTTTGTGTGTGTGTGTTATTATTATTTAGATATTTTAGTGATGAATGGATGTTCATTATGAACTACAAAGCCACACCTCCAGTGCATTTATCTTCATCTTGACTTTGTAGTCCAGGAAGACCTAAAACTAAAGAATTCTTTTGGTTTTGTCCACAATTCCAGGCTGTATTTTGCCAACAAAACAGTGTAGACTTCTTAATTAAGTGGTGCTAATTCAGGTGATGAATATTTTAACTCTTGAGTGTAAAAATGAAACCAAATGGACCCTTGCGGGTCCATTACATTCTCAAAGAGTTACATCTGGTTAACCAACTTTCCATCATTTAGCCTGTATGGGGACCACCTGGATATTCATGAGCTCATGAACATCCATTCATAACAATAATAAAAACACCAATATGACACACACATAAAAACAAAAATGAAGTGTTCAAAGTGTCCTAAAGATCATTGAAATAAGCTCTGGGTGTAAGAGGGGTGAAATGCTCCTTTAACAAAACGTCTCCATCACTCCCTCATGTGACCCCCCCCCCCCCCCCCCCCCCGTCCCCCCCCCCCCCCCCCCCCCCCCCACACACACACGCCCCCGACCCCCCAAAAAACAACAAAACAACAAAGGGCAGAAAGGATGGAGTGCTTGTTCCAAACAAACGGAGTGTGTGTTTGTTTTAATACAGATCAGATTTTCTTTTTTTTTTGCTTTGAACGGTGTGTGTGTGTGTGTGTGTGTGTGTGTGTCTCCACGCGCGCGCGTGTGTGTGTGTGTGTGTATGTGGTCCTTGCTATCAGAACAGAAGTACAGCCACAGAGAAACAGGCGAGAGTTCGAATCCAACCGCTCAGCTGGGCGTGTGTGTGTGTGTGTGTGTGTGTGTGTGTGTGTGTGTGTGTGTGTGTGTGTGTGTGTGTGTGTGTGTGTGTGTGTGCGCGTGTGTGTGTGTGGGGGGTCCTTCTCCCAGGTTACAGAGCTGAGCGGTCCCGTCTCCTCATGACGTTGCCCTCGTTCCAGAAATGCATTCTCCATTCACTTTCCTCCTCAGACTTTTCTACCAGACGATTACGATTACACCACACACACACACAAAGACGACTCTTTGGCTCTCTAACGAAATCATGACGACAAACACAATGTTTTGGGACAATTAAACCTTGAACGCGTTTTGGTGTTTTATCTGTTGAAAAATAGCAGATCAACAAGCTCATATCGCGCGATATGAGCTTGTAGTTCTGCTATTTTTGAAAAATTGTGAAAAGCATCAGTAACTAGAATCTGATCAGGACACAATGGGTTAAATCATTTCAAAGGAGAAAAAAAAAGGATTTTTTTAAGTATTTTTTTTTACTTCTTGCTAATTAGATATTAGATGATAATATTGTGTGTGTCGTCATGATTGGTTGCGACCCGAGTCGGCTGTGTCCGTGGTGTAATCGTCTTTACATGGATCATTTTTCGAAAAAGTCTATGAGGAAAATGAATTGGGGGAGGGGGGGCAGTAATGATTAAAGGGGAATTCCACCCATGTTCAACATTCTAATGACATTAGTATACCCTAGAGGTGTTGGGCGGACATGATTAAAAAAAAAAGGTTCCCCCATTCTGTGTTTCCCAAGAAATGGAGGTCTGAAGAAAACCACTAACATGGTGGTGGAAACATCTTGATGACATCATCACAAGATGTATTTTAGTCGATTTCTTTCGACGCTTCTTTTTTTTTTTTCTGAGAGCGTACAAATGCAACCAAATGAACCCGTCAGGGTTCATTTGGTTGCATTTGTACGCTCTCAGGAAAAAAATGTTGAAAATGTTGAGAATTCCCCGCTGAAAGAGGGAGGAGAGGAGGGGGCAGTACCACCTAGGGACCCCCTAGCGGCCCTAGGGACCCCCTGGTGGTCCTCCTAGCGGCCCCAGGGACCCCCTAGTGGTCCCCCATGCGGCCCCAGGGACCCCAACGCGGCCCGCTACTCGTCAGAGCCGGCCGAACGTTTCTGATTCCTCTTGCGGGGAGACGTCTGTCTGGGAGAGGATTTATCTGGACGAATAGAGAGAGGACACAGATTAATACATTATTAGCATTAGTTAGCGTTACTGGCATTACTTTAGTCATTAAAAAAAAAAATATATATATATATATATATATATCAGACCTCATAGCGTGCAACGGTAGTGGCGTGCTATATTCATAGATTTGCACCACGTTTTCACAATTTTTAAAAAATATCAGAACTACAAGCTCATATCGCGCCACTCGGTGGCGCGATATGAGCTTGTAGATCTGCTATTTTTCAGCAGCTAAAACACCAAAACGCGTTGAGTAGACAAAGGGTTGAGACAATCCATGACACTGGTATGTGATGCATGGCTAGCTCTGCTCTACACATCCTTTCAGCTGCATCATAATTACAGATGAATAGATCAATAATATTAGTATTTAACACTTCATATTAATTTTAGACATGAATGAATTAATGTTTAAGACACACACACACACACACACACACACACACACACACACACACAGAGTTGTGTTTCGCTCTGTTAAACGGGAATTCCACCCATTTTCAACATTTTAATATGTCATTTATATACCTTAGAGATGTTGTGTGGACATGATAAAAAAAAGGTTCCCCCAATTTTGTATTTCCTAAAAATGGAGGTCTGAAAAAAACTCATTAACATGGTGAAATACATCTGATGACATCATCAAGATGTAATTCACCATGTTAATGTTTTTTCTTTCAGACCCCTTTTTCCTGAGAGGGTACAAATGGAACCAAATGGACCCACTAGGGTTCCGTTTAATGACTTTTCTTATAGGAACTTTTTTTGTACAAATGGAACCAAATAACCCCCCTATTGTCCATTTGGTTGACATTTGCACAGAGGGAAAAAATGTTGAAATGGGTGGAATTCCCCTTTAAATGGTTAAGATGAATTATAATTAATAGAGTACAGTCAGCATCAAGCTGGAGAATATATAGTTAAAAAACCAAACAAACGCACAAATGAATTATATTTGACGATATTATACGACACGATTCATTCTAGAGAAGCTACACCCTCACAGCACTACAGCAGTGGTTTTCAACCAGTGGTCCGGGGACCACCAGTGGTCCTTGAGAGAGTTCCAGGTGGTCCCCAGGCTAAATGATGGAAAGTTGGTTGACTAGATGTAAATCTTTGAAGAGTTAAAATATTCATCATGTGAATTAGCTCCAAGTCTACACAACTAGAGAATGTAGAAGATTAATGGTCATTAATAATTAATGGTCATTTTTGATCTGTATGTTTGACTGTTTTGTTTGCCAAATCCAGCAATTGGATTTGTGGACAAAAGCAAAATAAATCTTTAGTGTTTGGGGTCTGTGGGGCTAAAGTGTCATCACATGGTAGTCCTCCGTGGCTCAAATGCTGAGTAAAGGCCCCGCTACACTAGCAATATTTTGATCAATATCAACTAGCAATGTCAACATCAATGGACAACATGATGAGACACATGGCAACAGGCAACACCTCCCATTAAAAGTGGAATTCCACCCATTTTCATTTTTTTCAAGAGAGTGTACAAATTTGGACACAAATTTGTAAATTGTACAAATTTGTACACTCTCAGAAGAAAAAAAAAAGAAGTTTGCATTGAATCATTTTCACCCAACAGCCACCCAACTCAAAATGTTCATTTAGCGGAATAAAAGTTACAAAAATCCTTGTTTTTGTCCACAGCAATGAAGCAGCAGCAGCCATGGTTTCAGTCTGAGAGAAAGGATCAGGTGACGCCCAGGGAGGGCTGTGATTGGAGGATTCCAAAATGTTGCCCAGTAGAGGGCGCTAAAGATCTGACTTTTCTGAACAATCAGGAGTTGATCATTTTCTACAGAAAGGTGAAAAGTCAACATTGATAGTTGACGTTGCTTGTTGATCAAAACATTGCTAGGTGTATCAGGACCCTTAGTGGTGGACCCTGGTGTCAAAATGGTTGAAAACCACTGGTCTACAGTAGCAGAATAAAGCAGCAGATCTCTCTCACCTCGACGACTCTGCACTGAAGACACAGAGAGAAGGAAGGAAGGATGGATGGAAGGCAGCGAGGGAAGGAGAGAAGGAAACAGTGAGCCCCATGCAGAGGAATGGAACAGATCCAACAGATACAGAAAAACAAACAGATCGAGGAACTTCTAAAGAGATTCCACAAACAGATCCAGAACCAGAGACTCAGAGGTAAAGCAGCGCTCAGAACCTGGAAATGAGAAAGTACTGTATGCATTTCTCAATATTGACCGACGTCTGTGTTAAGAATCCTCCCTGTGCCATCTACAACCATAACATCAACCACTCCAATCATTCAATCACCCAATCATTCACAGGTGCCCGTCATCGGCACTTCGGCCCGTCAACTCACCTGTGTTCACCTTAACACTTTTTTTGCCCTTGCAGTAGAGCTACGACGCGCGTTATCATTATGAAATATAGTTATGACCGATGCCTCTTAGGTTGATCTACGTCACGCTATGTCACTCACCGTCGCCGGTTTGATACGATCCCAATGATAACGGCAGCGAGCAGCGACCGCATATTCCATTCAGAACGGACCAAAATAAGGGACGGACCAACCCGGAACCGGAAGTGTGTCGCCAACTAACTTGTCCGACGGGAAACATGGACCGAAATACACCGCGTTCCAAATTATTATGCAAATCATGTTTTTGTTTGATTTTCCAACATAGTTGATGCAAATGATGATCAGCATAATTTTCAAGTCATTAGCTGTCAATTTTTATTTCAAATGTTATTGAACAAACCTCCTAATGAAAACAGAATTTAGATAATAAATTAAAAACTTGGAACAGTGCATTTCGCACTGTTCCAGATTATTATGCACATCATAGTTTCAAGACATTTTCTAGTTTGTAAAGAACTGAAAATAGTAATTTATTGAATTCATATAATGAGGTCATATGTACTGGGAAAAAAGCTATTTCAATCAAAAACATGTTAACAGGTCCAGTTACATGTTAACATGGGACCCTTGTTTGATAGCAGCTTGCGTCCAAAAAACTTGTGAGTTTATGGAGAGTTTCTGCTTGAATGTCTTTGCAGGATGTCAGAACAGCCTCCCAGAGTTGCTGTTTGGATGTGAACTGCCTCCCACTCTCATACTGTACATTTTTCAGTACAGTCTTGTTCAGTGATGAGTGCCGTGCAACCCTGGATGGTCCAGATGGATGGAGTAGTGGATGGTTGGTGCATGGCCAGTTTGGCCACCAAGTCCCAACAAGGCTGCAACGTCAGCAAGGAGGTGGCGGAGTCATATTTTGGGCCGGAGTCCTAGGGAAAGACCTGGTCGGCCCCTTTAGATCTTTCGCTCGAGGATGCTCCAGACATTCTCAATAGGATTGAGGTTAGGGGGAGGGGGGGATGGGGGCCACACCATGATTTTTTTCCCCTTTTATGCCCATAGCATGCCAATGAAGCTGAGGTATTCCTTGCAGCATGAGATGGTGCATTGTCGTGCTTGAAGATGATTTTGTTTCAGAAAGCATGATTCTTCGCTTTTGTACAGTGGAAGAAAGTGGTCAGTCAGAAACTCAACATACTCTGCAGAAGTCATTTTCACACCTTCAGGGACCCTAAAGGGGCCAACCAGATCTTTCCCTAGGATTCCGGCCCAGAACATGACTCCGCCACCTACTTGCTGACGTCGCAGCCTTATTGGACGGCACTCATCAGTGAACAAGACTGTTTGAAAATTGGTCTTCATGTACAGTATGAGGGTGGAAGGCAGTTCACATCCAAGCAGCAACTCTGGGAGGCTGTTCTGACATCCTGCAAAGACATTCAAGCAGAAACTCTCCATAAACTCACAAGTTTGATGGACGCAAGCTGCTATCAAACAAGGGGTCCCATGTTAACATGTAACTGGACCTGTTAACATGTTTTGGATTGAAATAGCTTTTTTTCCCAGTACATATGACCTCATTATTGCTATGAATTCAACAAATTACTATTTTCAGTTCTTTACAAACTAGAAAATGTCTTGAAACTATGATGTGCATAATAATTTGGAACAGAGCTTTTTAAGTGTTTAATTTATTTTCTAAATTCTGTTTTCATTAGGAGGTTTGTTCAATAACATTTGAAATAAGAATTGACAGCTAATGACTTGAAAATTATGCTGATCATCATTTGCATCAAATATGTTGGAAGATCAAACAAAAACATGATTTGCATAATAATTTGGAACGCGGTGTATGACTTTTAGATGAAAATCGCTGGCACTGGCTACCTCAAAAAATATGAAAAAGGGCTGGCACTAGGTGTGTTAACATGGACTCCCACACACACATTCACACACTCAGACACAAGCCATGTTTCCATAAACCCTATTTTTGCGCAAAAACGGCTCTTGCGAAGAGAATGTTGAATGGAAACACTTCAAAATGCGAACAAGTTTCCATTTTGCGCAAAAATACTTTCTCGCTGAAAGGTGCCGTATTTTGGAGCGTAACGAAAGAGTCTAATGCGCAAATGAGGTATGGAAACAGCTTGCGAAAAAACTTTCTATTGGAAAGCACTGGACACGCATTATAGCGCATTTGAAGAGTTCTGGTCTGCCGATGAGAGCATTGTTATTTGTTAATGTAAGTTATATTTCTACAAAACCGCTCAAAACGGACGAGGGCCGTGCGCACACAGACATCCAAGCCAAGAGGACTCGCGTACATGGCCAAAATGGCCAAAAAGTCGCAGGGCAGCTATCTGTATCATCATGCATGATAGCTAATATATGCAAGTGATATCAGATATAAACTGCTGTTTTACATGACCGGACTCTGCCCTTATAGATATTATTTTGTTAATAAAGTTCAAACTTTTTTCCTTGCACGCGTTGCAGATGACATGGTATAGTCTCAATATCACAAAGTAGACATACACCAAATCAGTAAGCTACCGAGTCTCACAAGCGCTCCGGTTCAGGAAAACAGTGAGTTGTGTACATTATGTATTAGGATTGTAGGCTATATATTTAAGGGATCAAGCAGTCCACGAAGTGGACTTGATCCCTTCTTGTTTCTGTCTCTTTTTTCCTTCTCCTTCTCCTTCTTCCGCCAGAAATAGCTGTTCTGGCTGAACCGTGCAGTCGGTTTTCGCGAAAATTGGTAATCTGGTAGAGGGTGATGCCAAACGGTGATGATGCGAAGCCTGTGACCACTGGTCAAATGGTGGCGCTATAGCACTCAACTGAAATTGCAAACTTTAAACACTCATAACTCATGAACTGCTCGACTCTCAGAAATGTAACTTATATTCACTTATGCGTCTGCTTATGTCAAACAACTTTTGTATTCTGACTTTTGACCTCTGACCTTTAGATGAGCCGCCATCTTTAATCATATGTAAAACAGTTAAAATGTCTCTTCTCCTACAATCTTTGATCAAAATGCATAACAATGACCTACATATGAACTTTGAAGCCATACAAACATGAAATGAGTGTGAATTTTGTTTTCAGTGAAAAAAATGATGTTTTTACGAGCCAATGAAAATTGCTTGTTTGTGAAAATTCTTCTATTATCCCTAATCTACACATGCAAAGTAATCTGTTTATGAGATTTTACAGTTTGGTAGAGGGGGATGCCAAATAACACTAAAACCAGTCTTGCTCCAATCGCTCAAATGGGGGCGCTATAGCAATTCTTTGAAACTGAAACATTTGAACAAGCATAACTCAGGCTTCGTTTGGCTTAAAATCATGGGACTTGTTTCTACACGTTCCTTGATTCATGTGGAACACATCTGTAATTTCGACTGGTAAGCTCCACCCCCAGAGTGTCTGCCATTTTAAGCAGTTTGAAAAATGCTCATGCCTGATTTTATGCCTGGATTTTTGATCAATTTGCATGACACCTGCTACATGAGAACTTTGGCCCCATCCGGACAAAACTTCAGAAGCAAATTTGTTTTCATCAAAAAATGACGTTTTTATAAGCCAATGAAAGTTGCTCGTTTGTGAAGAGTCTTCTTCTGCTTGTTTCTCTCTGGCAACACTGGAGCAAGTACATTGTGCCAGATTGTGTGAGAGGAATAAGCATGTGGAACTTGTTTCCATTTGTCACTTTGACCACTAAGCTCCACCCTCGGACTGCTGAATTGTGCATATTGTTCATATTGCTTACTGCTTGGTGGCGTGTTGTTGGGTTGTTTCATTGATGACAACAACTAAGCAAATCATTGTGCCTGGATAGCTCAGTCGGTAGGGTGCCTGACTTCGGAACACAAGATTGAGGGTTCAAGTCCCACTGCTGACAATACAAAGTCTGAGTCTCCAAAAACCCTGCTGTGTTTCCACAATCACATGATGTATTTCTTCCATGTTTCTATGGCTTATTTGTGCATATTTAAGGAGCGGTAGTGGCTCAGACTAGGTAGAGTAACCGGATGGTAACCACAAGGTTGCCGGTTCGATCCCGGGCTCCTGCAGAGTTAGTGTCGATGTGTCCCTGTCCCACTGCCATCAGTGTATGAATGTGTGTGTGAATGGGTGAATGTGATGCACAATCTATGTAAAGCGCCTTGGATAAAGGCGCTATATAAATGCACCATTTACCATTTACCAAGCAGTCCACTGAATGTGTGTTGTTTCCAGTACGTCTTGTGTCTGTTGGGTAGCCTCATTGGTAGAGCGCATGACTTGGAAATGAGAGTTCCTGGGTTCAAATCCCGGCACGGACACCTAGTAATATGAGTCAATCATGCACAATCTCATGTGGTCTTCTACATCTAAGTTCATGGTTCTATGTGTAACCCAGGGTAAAACTCAATGTAATGGTGGTTGTCACCATTCGGCCATGTTGTGTTTTGTCACTATTCGGCCATGTTGTCACTAATGACAGTTCACAGCTCAGTTCACCACTCACTCACAGCTCACCAATCATTTACTCATTCAGCAACTCAGTGGCCTTGTGGTTAGAGTGTCCGCCCTGAGACTGGGAGGCCGGGGTTCGATTCCCGGCCGGGTCATACCAAAGGCTCTAAAAACGGGATCCAATGCCTCCCTGCTTGGCACTCAGCATCAAGGGTTGGATTGGGGGTAAGACCCTGTGTCATACTAGCGTCATGTCCAGAGGGTGTACTTGTACATCAAGCTGCCTCATGCTACAGAAACAGGAGATAGGCACCTGCCCTATGGGCCTCATGGCTGGGCAAGGCTGTTTGACTGTCACTATTCGGCCATGTTGTCACTAATGACAGTTCATAGCTCAGTTCACCACTCACTCACAGCTCACCAATCATTCACTCAGTCACACCAGATTGTGAGTCAGTCAGGGCAGGAATCAAAAACCCTGCCCTGCTCCCATAATTACCTGATGTATTTCTGAAGTTCAGGCTCCCATGTTTCTATGGCTTATTTGTGCGTATTGTTCTTACTCCTTATTGCTGCTTGCTTGATCCCGTTTTATTGCTGCTTGCAGCTATATTAATTATTGTTTTTGCTACAGCAGAGCCAGAACAGCCTCTGCACAGCACAACGGACCTATAGTTCAATAGGAATAAAGCAGGCAGTCCGTGTGTAAAGCCTAAAATAACTTCAAAAGTAAAAATATATGTAAAATAACCATACGTATCACGTTGTCATGAACCCATTTTGTTTTCCCCTAGACTCCCATGAGTCGCATTTCATCAGTTAATGTAAACAGCAGACAATTCGCTCTTCTTTATTCGACTTACTCAACATACTCTTCCTATTTTCGCAAAGGATTTATGTAAACGTGGCTATAGAGAGACACCGTCTTCTCCTCCTCTCCAGACCCCATGCGTGACATGAAACATGTAAGCTTCGTTCACCATATTATGCTTGCTTTATATGATTTATTGTTGTATGATTTATAGCTTTATTTTGGATTATTGCTTAGTTTCCCTTATACTGATATGTTGTCTTATTTCTGTCCTTTCTTGTCAGAACCAGGGCAATCTGGAGATTTGAAAATAAACACTAGCAATGTGAATCTGTGGAAATATCTTCTCTTTAACTTGAGAACTTTTGGCTGGCCAGCACTTTACATTACAAACCAGCAATAGACTTTTCAATAGTTTGTCTTTTGATGTCAAAGAATGTCATGGCACTGAAATGTCCCCACGTTTGATACACCTGAATTTTCTCATGATGCATTGTTACATAATCTTCTGCAGTGTGCAGATGAACTCTCGCCATGTTAAGATTATTGGAGCTTCATGGTTAACACATTGACTGCTTTATAGCTTAACAAACATGTTATTCATATTCTTTAAACAATTATCATCTTTGTAGCCGAGTGCCGGTGTGTTTTTCGCCTAGATCCATGTTTTTGGCTTAGGGTTACGGTTGGAGGGGTCTAGGGTCTTGCCCTTCGGGCAACCACACTAATAAGGGACATAATAATAATAATAATAATAATAATAAAGTACATACTGATCTGGTTGAGTGTCTCCTGAGGGATCCAGCTCAGATCCACGTCACTGTGGCTGGTTGTTCCCATCTCTACCTTAGCAGCAGGACGTCTCCTCTGGAGACAGACAGGCAGAGAGAGAGATAGACCATTAGACAGACAGATAGACAGACAGGCAGACACACAGACAGGCCGTCAGACAGACACACAGACAGACACAAAGACGCACAGACAGACAGACCGTCAGTCAGACAGACACAGAGAGAGACAGACAGGCACGCTAGAGTTCTCAAACTCTGCCCGAACCCGAACAGGCCCGACCCGACATTTATATATATATATATATATATATATATATATATATATATATATATATATATATATATATATATATATATATATATATAATTATTTAAAAAAGTAAAAGTAATAGTTCTTTTCTGTATTTACCTATTCTGAAGATGGTGCCGATTGGCATTTCACTCTTATTTGGCAAATTCTCAAATTCTGCCCAAAACCTGACCGTTTAGGGCCGGGTAGGGCCTAAAATATATTCCATATAGTCGGGCCGGGTCGGGCATCGGGCCTGATCACTTAGGGCTGCCTGCAACCAATGATAGTTTTCATAAATGTAGTGGATTCATCTGTAGGTCACAGAGGAGCGGTGTCAGCCCTTACCCCAGCTGTGTGCAATGATTATTTGAAATGGAACCCAATGGATTCAATGGATCCATTATGGTCAATGTGAGTCTAAAAATGCCCAGAAGTCATTATGGTAATTTCACACTTCACATGGCACCGTCCATAACTAACTATTATTAGCCCTAAAAAAAATGCAATACCCCCACAGGCCACTAGGGGGGAATCCTGTATTAAACCTATAGTAAGAAATCTGTTTTGATTCATTCTTTTCTAATTATTCTAATTATTTTCCCCTCCTGTCCGAGGAAAGTTGGATAACCAGATGTAAATCTTTGAGAGCGTAAAAATGAAACCAAATGGACCCTTGTGGGTCCATTTGGTTTTATGTTTACGCACTCAAAGAGTTAAAATATTCATATCATGTTAATTATCCTGGCGCCGTCGACGCGCTGCTCGTGGATATCCACGTGGAATACCACCGCCGAAAACGCGGACGGCTCGTATCACGCGGAAATGTAGATTTCATTCTTTAATCCAACTATTAGTCCGTGCGCATCGTCTGATGATCATCCCGTTGCTGACTTTCATTTGGGACAGAATTGGGGACAACTTTTTTTCCCCCCCGTCCCATTGACATTCATTCAATCCAATGCATTCAAACGGCTCTCCTCCGGTTTGCCCCCTCAATGTCGCTGGCGCATGGGTTAAGCAGCCAGGGCTACACAGCTCTTCCTGACTTGTGAGCCGGATGTTTTGGGGCAGATCGCCAGATGATCGATTAGGCAAGACAACAGACACGGCATAACAGAAACAGCACATCCTGTTTAGGAGATCTGAGCTTCAAAATAAGGGCTTTTTAACCGATCGAAACTGGTTTGAGCCGCGGCAGTGGAGAGGAAACAAAGAAGATCCGCTCGCGGTCAATGTGTTAATTATCCCAAGTCTACACAACAAGAGAATGTGGAAGATTAACGGTAATCTTGTATCTGTATGTTGGACTGTTTTGTTACCCAAATCCAGCCTGGAATTGTGGACAAAAGCTAAAGAAATCTTTAGAAAACCACTACTGTACAGTATGGTACCTTTCTGGACTCCAACAGCTGGTGCAGACCTACAACCACCAACAGACTATAGTAGTATAGTGTATAGTAGTATGGGTATGGTACCAGGGTTTGGGGGGTATGGATGGGGGTATGGTACCTTTCTGGACTCCAACAGCTGGTGCAGACCTACAACCACCAACAGGCTATAGTAGTATAGGGGGGTGGGGGTATGGAGGAGGTATGGGTATGGTACCAGGGTTGGGGGGGTATGGTACCTTTCTAGACTCCAACAGCTGGTGTAGACCTACAACCACCAACAGGCTATAGTAGTATAGGGGGGTGGGGGTATGGGTATGGTACCAGGGTTGGGGGGGTATGGTACCTTTCTAGACTCCAACAGCTGGTGTAGACCTACAACCACCAACAGGCTATAGTAGTATAGGGGGGTGGGGGTATGGAGGAGGTATGGGTATGGTACCAGGGTTTGGGGGGTATGGATGGGGGTATGGATTGGGGTATGGTACCTTTCTGGACTCCAACAGCTGGTGCAGACCTACAACCACCAACAGGCTCAGTCCAGAGAGGAAGACGTACATGAAGATACTGCAGGACAGGAGAGAAGGGAACGATAAACCTTATATGAAAACAACAGTCTTTAACCAGATGTAACTCTTGTAAAGTGTAAAAATGGTTTCATTTTTACACTCTCAAGAGTTAAAATATTCATCATCTGAATTAGCTCAAAGTCTACACATTCAATCAGAGAATGTAAGAGAATGGTCATTTTATCCTAAAACAAAGGGAGAAGCCAGGTGCTCAATGGAGATGTAGGAAGTTAAAACACGAAAAAAAGTTTAAAAGGGTGCTTCTAAGATCAAAAAAGGGACTAGAACAATGAAAAAGCAAGGCAGCAATCCGAGCACTCAAAAAGTTTAAAAACGAGGAGGGGAAGTATAAGAACAAGTACTTTATTTATAAATAAAACAAGCCAACATGTTTCGACTCAAAGAGTCTTCCTCAGGGCTAGTGAAAAGAACGAATGGCAAACATGGCACATATATATATATATATACATATATTACCTACCCCCTACCAGGAAAGAATCCTGGCTCAAAAGACCCATTGGTTCATTCAAATGCTTAAATTGCCCACACTGTTCAAATGTAGAACAAATTAAATCTTTTATGGACTTAAAAACACAGACAACATATAAGATTAATGATTTTATCAACTGCAATACCACCCATGTAATATACAGGCTCACATGCACATGCCCGGGGGTTTTCTATGTTGGCAGGACGAAGCGCCGTTTAAGGGACCGCCTAGCGGAGCATAAGTATGCTATCCGGACTAATAATCTTGCTTATCCAATAGCTCGTCATTTCCAGGAGGCTCATAACAGTAATGATTCGTTGCTACGTATTGTGGGGCTAGAACACATCAGGCCGCTCCCTAGAGGGGGGGACCGCCTAAGAAAACTAAATCAACGCGAAACTTTCTGGATACACTCCCTTGATGCCCTTAATCCTCCAGGACTTAATGAGGACATAGATTTCATGTGTTTTCTATAGTTTTCTCCAGTTTCGTTTTATCTTGGCTTATTTTCGTTTTGGTATTGTTGTATATTTATTTCTTATTTTCTTTTTCTACTTTGTTTCACATTTTCTTTTTTGTTTTTGGTTTTGTTAATGGTTTGCGCTCTTCTCTTAGTCATTACCGGGTGCCAATTATTTGTTTAGCGCCCTGTACGCTCTTGCGTGCGCGCACACACACACTCACACAAAGTTTGGGGTGTGGTGCGCGCACACACAGCTGATTGTGTATATATATATGTGCCATGTTTGCCATTCGTTCTTTTCACTAGCCCTGAGGAAGACTCTTTGAGTCGAAACATGTTGGCTTGTTTTATTTATAAATAAAGTACTTGTTCTTATACTTCCCCTCCTCGTTTTTAAACTTTTTGAGTGCTCGGATTGCTGCCTTGCTTTTTCATTGGTCATTTTATCCTGTTTTGTTTCCTAAATCCAGCCTGGAATTGTGGACAAAAACAAAATAAATCTTGAAGAAAGTTTTGGGATCTGTGGGGCTAAAATGTCATCAAATGGTGGTCTATGGATCAAATACTAAATAAATAGTGGGCCCTGGTGTCAAAATGGTTGGTCTTAGCCTTACTTTTATCTTGAAATTAAATTAACTCTCGGTGGCACGATGTGAGCTTGTAGGTGTGATATTTTTCAATAGCTAAAAAGTGTAACATAATGCTTTTCTGTTTCTGCTACCGAAACACGTTCAGTACAGAAACGGACAGCAGACAGCAGATCAACAACACAGTGGTCAACTCACGTCTCTCCGTCCAAACCGTCCTCTCTCTCTGTGACCGTCACTGTCTGGTTGAACACAGCATCCTGGAACACATTACCCTGCAGGGACACAGAGAGTCTAATCAACCAGGGACACACAGAGTCTAAACAACCAGTGGTTAAACACATTACCCTGCATGGGACACAGAGAGGCTGGGGCTGTCATTTTACCTCCAAAATCCCATTCGAAATTAATTTCTTTAATATTTTTAATAATCAAATATTATGTTTGAATATTTACATTATTTTAGCTCATTATTTAATATAGCCCATATTATAGCCCATAAGATACTCTCTGTAATTATGCATATTCTATGCATAGTCATTGACTATGCATACTCTGTCCACTTCAATTGAACAGGCCTACATGAAGCTCTGATAGGTTTCGATGTCACATCAAAAGCGGTGACCTATAGAAACCTGCACCTTAGAATGATCACGCTATTACCATAAATGGCAGAACACGGACAGACATACGGACTGACAGTCTACGAATTATAGTCACCACCTTACGGTGGAGACAAAAAGAAATCATTAAATCACAACCATTTCCAACTCACATTGGTGTCCTTGTAGTTGAGGTTGATCACTAGCCCAAAGGGTCGTCCTCCCATTGGCTCAGCGGGGATGAAGGAGTACTCGAACGTAGCCTGTCTGCTGGCAGGGACCAGCATGCCCAGCTGGAGAGCTGTGAAGTTCTGGATGTAGAACTGGAAGTCCTGAGAGAGAGAGATGAAGACAGGGGTTGACACTAAGGCAAATCAGGTTCCACTTGCCCTCAGGTCATGGTTACTTGGGGGTTACCAACTGTCCATCATATAGCCTGGGGACCACTGGTTGAAAACCACTGTCATAGGAGGAAAAATGGTGAAAAATGAGGGTTTTATCTCTGGCGCCTGTCAATCAACTTCCCCCTAAACTCACCAGCCAAAAAGCACTAGATTTTCCGCCAGGAGTTTTTCCACAAATTTTGGCGCTAGGGAGGTCTGGAAAAGAGCTAAATATAGTGACAAATGCGCCAAGTTGGCAACACTGGACCTCAAATTCCCCAGACCCCTCTCTGGGCGTGGAGATGGCGTGGTGGAGATGTCAACATTATTGTCAATCATCATTATTAACATATATTAACAACATAGTTCACCGTTGAAAATCAGTGGTCTTCCCCTTTAAAAGGACAACTTTTTAGTAAAGTAAAGATGGGTGTGAATTGTTTTACATTCCTTGCTTTCTTTAGTTACAGGGATTTTAGCTATGGGAGGAGGCATTCCAACATGGTCTTAAATACATATTTGTTTGTTTGCGATTTCTTTTTTATCATTTACTACAGTCCTAATAAACCCCAGGAAATTATAACTGGCCACAGGAGTTGACAGGATCTACTGAATGTGAAGGAGGCAGCACACCACACTGCACTGAATTAGCTTTGTGGACAAATGCCCAGTCTGCCCCACCAAACACGATGGCATGCAAAACAACCCAAGATATTTCACATTAAAGTGCCTATAATTAAAATGATTTGAAACACTACTACTGCTACTAACTAACTACAGCTGTGTCACCACTAAACCAACAGCATTTCATCATTGAAAACAGAAAACTCTGAGTCAGACCTTTAGCTTTATGCATGCTGCGTGTCTGTTGCAACTTCAACAACAACTGATGTTATTATTGATGCTTTAAGGCTCATTCAGAGTTCAGAATTTCAGTGGCCACCGCGAGCACCGCTCAGAGCACCGCGACCACCGCTATTCCAAAGTCCACTACCAGCACCACCACCACCCCCCCCCCCCCTCCCGCTGTGGTGTGTTGTGTGTGTTTTTTTTTTAACCAGCCGTTAAAAACAAGCAACCGCTGCGGTGCGGTGGTTAGTAAAATCCGAGAGGAGGGCTGGGAGGTGCGGTGGTTGCGGTGGTATGACGTCATATTGTAGGCAACGGTGGTCGCGGTGGGCACCGAAAATCCATCTCTGAATAGGCCTTTACTTGACTAATAAAAGTCCTGGAACTGAAAATGGTATGGGTGCGGATTGGGAATGTCCCATCCGGCCCTGAGGTGAGGGTATACCTGAGGGTAGCGGAAGGATGCGTCCAGAGACTCCACCACGAAGCTCTCTGATCCTTTGTTGGTGAAACCCATCAGGAACTTCACAACCTCATTGGCAGGGAAGTCTGAAAACACACAGCAGAGCATGCTCACTTCACTGACTGTCATGACGAGGAATGTGTGTGACCATGTGTGTGTGTGTGCATGAGTGAGTGAGGCTTGATTTTTTTCCCACTCCAGCTGTGGGCAAACCTGGGGAAAACCCCGCCCCCGATGCTCGGAAGCCAATGAAAACACTGCAAACCGGTTTGGGAAGGAGCGCTTGTTTTGCTCTGCTCTGTTACTACTAGGCGAAGGAAGTTTTACTGAGGTTATGTTTAGGGTTAGGGTTAGGTTAGGGCATAGCCTAGTTTTACTGAGGTTATGTTTAGGGTTACGGTTAGGTTAGGGCATAGCCTAGTTTTACTGAGGTTATGTTTAGGGTTACGGTTAGGTTAGGGCATAGCCTAGTTTTACTGAGGTTATGTTTAGGGTTACGGTTAGGTTAGGGCATAGCCTAGTTTTACTGAGGTTATGTTTAGGGTTACGGTTAGGTTAGGGCATAGCCTAGTTTTACTGAGGTTATGTTTAGGTTTGTGGTAAAAGACTTCAATGTTTGTGTATCTTACAGCATTATGTATGAGTACAATACAGAGAATGTTTGCATTCGCCATCTTTGTTGAAGGAGAGTCTATTTATGTCTGAGATAACTAATCTTAATTATCTTATTTATGCGGTTACTAACCCTATAAACATAACCTCAGTAAAACTATGCTTCACACCGCCCTACTAGTAGTAACCTGCAGGGTAAAACAAGCGCTCCTTCCCAAACCCACTGCTGGTTTGCAGTGTTTTCATTGGCTGCCGCGCATCAGGGGCGGGGTTTTCCCCAGGTTTGCCCAGAGCTGGAGTGGGAAAAAAACAAATCAAGCGTGAGTGAGTGAGTGAGTGAGTGAGTGAGTGAGGGAGTGAGTGAGTGAGTGAGTGAGTGAGTGAGTGAGAGCGTGAGTGAGTGAGTGAGTGAGTGAGTGAGTGAGTGAGTGAGTGAGTGAGTGAGTGAGTGAGTGAGAGCGTGAGTGAGTGCGTGAGAGCGTGAGTGAGTGAGTGAGTGAGTGAGTGAGTGAGTGAGTGAGTGAGAGCGTGAGTGAGTGAAGCGTGAGTGAGTGAGTGAGTGAGTGAGTGAGTGAGTGAGTGAGTGAGTGAGTGAGAGCGTGAGTGAGTGAGTGAGTGAGTGGGTGAGTGAGTGAAGCGTGAGTGAGTGAAGCGTGAGTGAGTGAGTGAGTGAGTGAGTGAGTGAGTGAGTGAGTGAGTGAGTGAGTGAGTGAAGCGTGAGTGAGTGAGTGAGTGAGTGAGTGAGTGGGTGAGTGAGTGAAGCGTGAGTGAGTGAAGCGTGAGTGAGTGAGTGAGTGAGTGAGTGAGTGAGTGAGTGAGTGAGTGAGTGAGTGAGTGAGTGAGTGAGTGAGTGAGTGAGTGAGTGCGCAGTCGGTTGGTCATTACCGTCTCCTTTGACAAACAGGATGGTGGTCTCAGCGTTGGGAGAGGCTTTCATTTCTCCTGTTAAAGTCTCCTCCTCTTCTTCCTCTTTTTCTTCCGTCTACAAGGACACACAGACACACACGATCGTTTAGGACACACACACGATCGTTTAGAACACACACACACACGATCGTTTAGGACACACACACGCACACTTCTGAGTGACTCTACTTTGATCTCCTTGATGTCTGTCAGTGATGACCCAAAACAACACCAGTGTAGTGTTGATCGGTTGGTGTGATAATAGTCACCTTAAACACCGATAAAGAAGAGAAGAGAAGAAGAATTATATTTGGTACCGCTAATGAGGTCATGACACCTGTAACCATTCATGGTACTGATATTAACCAAGTTCTGGGGGTGATGATACAGTTGTGTTCAAAATAATAGCAGTCTTTAAAAAAATGAATAAAATACCAAAATCCTTAGTGTTTTTATTTCCATGCATTGGGAACACTGCACATTATATTCTAAATCAAAACATGAAGAAAAAAAGCAGAAATTATTTAATTACTTTACAGAAAATTAGGAAAAATGAACATTGGGCTGTTAAAAAAAAATAGCAGTGTCTGCATTTTACTTTACAAACTCAACTATTTACTGTATTAACTGATAAATATCCAGGATTCAGCATTCCTGTGAATCACTAAACTAATATTTAGTTGTATAGCTAAATATAGTTGAGAACCGCTTCACATCTGTGTTGCATGGAGTCGACCAATTTCTGGCATCTGTGAACAGGCATTCCAGCCCAGGATGATTTGACAATTCCTCTGCATTTCTTGGTTTTGCCTCAGAAACAGCATTTTTAATGTCACCTCACAAGTTTTCTATCAGATTAAGGTCTGGGGATTGGGCTGGCCACTCCATGACTTTAATTTTGTTGGTCTGGAACCAAGAAGCTGCTCGCTTACTGGTGTGTTTGGGGTCGTTGTCTTGTTGAAACACCCATTTCAAGGGCATTTCCTCTTCAGCATAAGGCAACATGACCTCTTCAAGTATTTTGATGTATCCAAACTGATCCATGATCCCTGGCATGCGATAAATAGGCCCGACACCATGGTAAGAGTATCAGGATGCTTGCACCACCATGCTTTACTATGGGGATGTTTCTCTTACTATGGTGTCGGGCCTATTTATCGCATACCAGGGATCATGGATCAGTTTGGATACATCAAAATACTTGAAGAGGTCATGTTGCCTTATGCTGAAGAGGAAATGCCCTTGAAATGAGTGTTTCAACAAGACAACGACCCCAAAAACACCAGTAAGCGAGCAGCTTCTTGGTTCCAGACCAACAAAATTAAAGTCAGAGTGGCCAGCCCAATCCCCGGACCTTAATCCGATAGAAAACTTGTGGGGTGACATTAAAAATGCTGTTTCTGAGGCAAAACCAAGAAATGCAGAGGAATTTATGGAATGATGTCAAATCATCCTGGGCTGGAATACCTGTTCACAGATGCCAGAAATTGGTCGACTCCATGCAACACAGATGTGAAGCGGTTCTCAAAAACTAAATATTAGTTTAGTGATTCACAGGAATGCTGAATCCTGGATATTTTTCAGTTAATACAGTAAATATTTGAGTTTGTAAAGTAAAATGCAGACACTGCTATTTTTTTTTGAACAGCCCAATGTTCAGTTTTCTTCATTTTCTGTAAAGTAATTACATAATTTCGGCTTTTTTCTTCATGTTTTGATTTAGAATATAATGTGCAGTGTTCCCAATGCATGGGAATAAAAAACACTATAAGGATTTTGGGCTTTACTCAATTTTTAAACAGACTGCTATTAGTTTGAACACAACTGTAGATGCCAACCTATCATGGCCCTCACATATTGAGTATATCTGTAAGAGGATACAGCAACGTATCTATTTGTTACGTAGACTTAGATTTTTGGTGCCAACAGTCAGATCCTGTCTCTCTTTTACACATCCGTTGTCCAAACTGTGTTGTTGTATTGTAGCACAGCCGGTTTAACATCCTGTCAATAACATATAAAAACAAACTGTATAGCCAAATTAAGATCTGTGCTAAAACTACTGGCAGGCCGGTTGAGGCAGTGTTACACTCATTCATAGAATCCCACACTAAGAGCTGCTCAGACTGGTAAATAGTATTTCCTCTGATCCCTCACATGTCCTGAATGAAGAATAGCAGCTGTTACCATCCATGAGGAGGTTCAGAGTTCCTACATTTAAGAAAAACACAACAAGAACTCTTTTTACTCAGTCTGTCCTGATTCTAAACCAGAATGGGTAAATCCAAGGTCATTCATGATTGTCATGTTTTGCTCTTTGTTTCTGCTGTCGTGTTTGTAATGTATTGTATGTTGTCTTATATGTGAACGCTGTCGCCATGGAGGCAAGACAAATTTCAGTGTAAACTGACAATAAAGTTGTATTATATCATATCTCACACACACACAACTAGAGCTGCAAATACTGGACAAAAATGAGAGTCGAAAATCCCTTTCATAGACAGAAGATCATGTAGCTCAAGATGTATAGCAGGCTGCTGTTGGACAGCTACTGATTAGTGATGCACGGGACGACTTTTTTCCACAACCCGCCCCAGTCCGTCCCGCCCCACAACATTTCAATCAACGGCCGCCCCAGCCCACTTTGTGTACTGAATGCGTTTTGGTGTTCAAAGCATTATGTTACACTTAAGCTATTGACAAATATCAGAGCTACAAGCTCACAGCGTGCCACCGAGTGGTGCGCTGTGTGTGAGCTTGTAGCTCTGATATTTTTTCAAAAAAAAAAAAAAAAAAAAAAAAAAAGTGAAAATTTGATGCAAATCTTTGAATATATATTCTTTCGGAAGAAAATATTTTAAACTAAAGTTGTTGCTTCTGGGGGATCCCTACAACATGTTTACAGATGGGGGGGGGGGGGGGTCCGCAGCCAAATATAGATAATTCTGGTGGTCCTTGGCATGAAATATGTTAAGCATCACTGACACAGGAGCATCGATTTTTCAGAGAAACTAGAATCTGTCAGAATCTAGCACCAGAAACTAGAACCTAGTGTCAGAAACTACAATCAGGTGTCAAATTGGTGCCAAGGTGTCAGATTTGCGCATCATTGTCACAATTTTTTTTAAATATATCAGACCTACAAGCTAATATATATAGGAGGTCAATATGAGCTTGTAGATCTGATATTTTTCAATAGCTAAAGTGTAACATGTAACTTGTACTGGCCTCTGAAAAACAAAAATGTATATAACCCCCCCACCCCACCCACCCCACCTCTCCTCTTTGTACATTTCTCTTTTCCCTTTTTACCTCCACTATGATTTCACCTCCATGATTTGCTGCTTCTGACTTCACTGAAGTAGTTGTTTTGTATGTATTTGAATGTCTTAATGAAATGAACAAGTTGGCCACTATTGTAAACAAGTGTATGCTTAACTAGTGTGTCCAATCAGCTCTGTCAGATTTGATGTAGTTGTACTTGAATTGTACTGTAATTCTCCAAGCTGTTATCAGTTTTGTAGCAGTGTGGACTTGACTTGTACTGTAACTCTCATCTCTGTTAATAAAAATTTCCATTCATTCACATAATGCGTTGAAGACCAAAACGTGTTGAGTACACGCAGGGTTAACTCACCAGCTCTGTGGAGGGTTAAAACTCACCAGCTCTGTGTTGTCAGAGGGTTAAAACTCACCAGCTCTGTGTTGTCAGAGGGTTAAAACTCACCAGCTCTGTGTTGTCAGAGGGTTAAAACTCACCAGCTCTGTGGAGGGTTAAAACTCACCAGCTCTGTGGAGGGTTAAAACTCACCAGCTCTGTGTTGTCAGAGGGTTAAAACTCACCAGCTCTGTGTTGTCAGAGGGTTAAAACTCACCAGCTCTGTGTTGTCAGAGGGTTAAAACTCACCAGCTCTGTGTTGTCAGAAGGTTAAAACTCACCAGCTCTGTGTTGTCAGAAGGTTAAAACTCACCAGCTCTGTGTTGTCAGAGGGTTAAAACTCACCAGCTCTGTGGAGGGTTAAAACTCACCAGCTCTGTGTTGTCAGAGGGTTAAAACTCACCAGCTGTGTTGTCAGAGGGTTAAAACTCACCAGCTGTGTGGTGGGTTAAAACTCACCAGCTCTGTGTTGTCAGAGGGTTAAAACTCACCAGCTCTGTGTTGTCAGAGGGTTAAAACTCACCAGCTCTGTGTTGTCAGAGGGTTAAAACTCACCAGCTCTGTGTTGTCAGAGGGTTAAAACTCACCAGCTCTGTGTGGTGGGTTAAAACTCACCAGCTCTGTGTTGTCAGAAGGTTAAAACTCACCAGCTCTGTGTTGTCAGAGGGTTAAAACTCACCAGCTCTGTGTTGTCAGAGGGTTAAAACTCACCAGCTCTGTGTTGTCAGAGGGTTAAAACTCACCAGCTCTGTGTGGTGGGTTAAAACTCACCAGCTCTGTGTTGTCGTCATCCTCCACCTCAGAGGTTAAAACTCACCAGCTCTGTGGAGGGTTAAAACTCACCAGCTCTGTGGAGGGTTAAAACTCACCAGCTCTGTGGAGGGTTAAAACTCACCAGCTCTGTGTTGTCAGAGGGTTAAAACTCAACGTTTCGGCCTGAGGTGGCCTTCGTCAGGTATACTGTGGACAGCGCGACTGAGTACCGGTATATATGGGCTGGTACCAAGTCAGTGTTTCTCACGTCAATCATCTGAGCCCGCCTTCATACGGGGACAAAACAGTTGAAAGTAAACATCATTCAAGTATTCTGTAAATATTTAAGTCAGTAATCAGAAACAAACAGATAGAGGATACATTAAATAGTGTCCCTATAGAACCACTTGATGCCCATGTGTAGGCTTACAATAAGTAATGCAATAAACCAGTAAACAGGTCCTAAGCATGTTAATAGTATGTGTAAAATAGAAGAGAATAATAAAAAGACAAGAAATGTTATAAAAAAGGTTTCAAATCGAACTCTTCGTTCAAACCATGAGGGGCCATAGTATTAAGAAAGTGGATGTAAAACATTTCTCTTTGTAAGAGGAGCCGTTCTACATTTCCACCTCTAGGGGGCCTCTCCACCTTTTCGATGCCCCAATACTTGAGAGAACTAATATTGTGCCCTGCCTGCTTAAAGTGAGCAGCTACAGGGTTTCTCTCATCCCCGCATCTTATATTTGAGCGGTGCTCGCTGATCCGAGTGCGTAAAGCCCTGTTAGTTTTGCTAACAGGGCTTTACGCACTCGGATCAGCGAGCACCGCTCAAATATAAGATGCGGGGATGAGAGAAACCCTGTAGCTGCGCACTTTAAGCAGGCAGGGCACAATATTAGTTCTCTCAAGTATTGGGGCATCGAAAAGGTGGAGAGGCCCCCTAGAGGTGGAAATGTAGAACGGCTCCTCTTACAAAGAGAAATGTTTTACATCCACTTTCTTAATACTATGGCCCCTCATGGTTTGAACGAAGAGTTCGATTTGAAACCTTTTTTATAACATTTCTTGTCTTTTTATTATTCTCTTCTATTTTACACATACTATTAACATGCTTAGGACCTGTTTACTGGTTTATTGCATTACTTATTGTAAGCCTACACATGGGCATCAAGTGGTTCTATAGGGACACTATTTAATGTATCCTCTATCTGTTTGTTTCTGATTACTGACTTAAATATTTACAGAATACTTGAATGATGTTTACTTTCAACTGTTTTGTCCCCGTATGAAGGCGGGCTCAGATGATTGACGTGAGAAACACTGACTTGGTACCAGCCCATATATACCGGTACTCAGTCGCGCTGTCCACAGTATACCTGACGAAGGCCACCTCAGGCCGAAACGTTGTATTTTTTACCGCTCTGTTGTGAATAAAATGTTTGGAGCTTTTAAAACGGTGTGCGGATCTGTTCCCTCTACTTCATGTCACTACGTTAGATCCAGCACCCGTTGAAATCTGCGGATGTGCGTGCACTCTTCGCTTTCTACAGAGTCTTAAAACTCACCAGCTCTGTGTTGTCAGAAGGTTAAAACTCACCAGCTCTGTGTTGTCGTCATCCTCCACCTCAGAGGGTTAAAACTCACCAGCTCTGTGGAGGGTTAAAACTCACCAGCTCTGTGGAGGGTTAAAACTCACCAGCTCTGTGTTGTCAGAGGGTTAAAACTCACCAGCTCTGTGTTGTCAGAGGGTTAAAACTCACCAGCTCTGTGTTGTCGTCGTCCTCCACCTCAGCCTCGTCGTCCTCATCCTCTGACGTCACGTCGTCCAGAATGTCCTCCTCCACCGCCTCCGCCTCCTCGTCTTCTGTGGGGTCCTGAGCAGAGACCACCGCCGGCCCTGGAGGGAGCAGAGGAGCACGGTGAGGACACAGGGACCCCCTCAGGGACCCCCCAGGCCTGGCAATGCACTGACTAACCAGCAGCACATCGACAGATCAACAACACATTCATCTGGAATACCAAGGTCCTGTAGTTCGATACCTGCCATGGCTGGAGCCTACTGTCAGGGGTTGACACTAAGGTCTCGGAGGCCCTTGCCCATCGGGCAAGTGCAAGTCAGGTTCTACTTGCCCTCAGGTCATGGTCACTTGCCCCCCAAAAATATATTGTAAATTTTGCAGATGTAACTTGAGAATGTAAAAATGAAACCAAATGGACCCTTGCGGGTCCATTTGGTTTCATTCTTACACTCACAAGAGTTAAAATTCATCATCTTAATTAGCCCAGGTCTACACAACTAGAGAATGTAGAAGATTAGGTCATTTTGACGTGTATGTTAATTTGCCTGTTTTGTTTCCCAAATCCAGCCTGGAATTGTGGATATCTAGAAAGCAGGGAAAGACACAGAGGCAGAGTGCAATGACTGCCTTCAAGACAAATTTATCTTGTGTTGTGTTATAGTGCACTACGTCACACACTTGCCCGATCGGGCAACCAGGTAACAGTATTCACTTGCCCTGCCATTTTTCTGTGTTTTAGACATGCTAAAGGGCCGGAGCTGTAGGCCCCTTTTTTATAATCCATGTGTACAGCACGTCCCTGTAGAGCAGGGGTTTTCAACCTTTTTCATCCCAGGGACCACCATTTATTCAGCATTTGAGCCACGGACCACCATTTGAGGACATTTTAGCCCCACAGACCCCAAAAATTAAAGATTTTGCTTTTGTCCACAATTCCAGGCTGATTTTTGGGAAACAAAACAGGCAAACATCCAGATCAGAATGGAAATTAATCTTCTAGTTGTGTAGTCTTGAGCTAATTCACATGAATATTTTAACTCTGGAGAGTGTAAAAATGAAACCAAATGGACCCGCAAGGGTCCATTTGGTTTCATTTTTACGTTCTCCAGAGTTACAAGCTGGTTACCCAATTTAACTGGGAACCACCTGGGACCCTCTCAAGGACCACTGGTGGTCCCCGGACCACCTGTTGAAAACCCCTGCTGTAGAGTGTAGACCGAGAGGCAGCGCGGAACGGTGTTAGCGAGCCGAGGCAGCGTCGCATGCTAAATATAACTGATCTACAAGCTCACCATGCATTGTATGAACAACGTATTTTAACTTTAACTCTGCTCTCGTTTCCACACGGCACCGTTGTGTGGTAAAGAGAGACTTCTGCAAGTCCAACAGCATTTTTGTATTTTTTTATATACATAAAGACGAACCTTAATTTTCTTAACTCGGTTCAGGGGTAGACATTAAGGGAAATTTGCCAGTGGCCCTTCGGGCCAGTGGCTTTTAAGAATCACTGGCCCCACAATTGTAACCACTGGCCCAGGTAATCGATCCCCATAGTCTGCAAAAAAGACCACCATTTATTAATGCATTAAATGCATTCAAGTTAACAGCACTCTTTTCATGGGGGTCAAAACCAGTAGACCGTTCAGCAAGCTGACCCTTATACAATGCAGAATGCCTAAAATATTTTTGTGCTAATAAACAAAATATATGTATATCAGGGGTGCCCAACCTTTTTTGACCCAAGATCTACTTTTGAGCAGCCAACCCCAGCAGTTTGTACAACAAATGTGTGGGCGCACCAACGAGGGCATTTTACCACTGGCCCCATCGGGCCAGTATATGGCGCCATCTGGTGGTCCGCACGTGTTTTCAGACCTGTTTCGGGCCATCGGGCCAATTATAATGTCGACCCCTGCGGTTATTCTTTTATTTTTTGATTCGATAATTCGTTTGATGTTGGAGGAATAATCGTTTGCAGCCCTACCCGTAAGGGTCCATTTGGTAAGGGGGGCTCCAGGGAAAATCTTGTCTAGGGCTCCAAACTGTTTAGAAACACCACTGCCCACAACCATCCATAACAGAGCTGCAACATGCAGCATTCCAAAAATATAGAATATCATCAAACGGGTTGTCTTATTCCCACAATTCCATTCAAAAACTTGAACTTTCATTAATTATAGATTCAGTGCTCACGTTGTAAATGATTGAATGAAGTATTTTTGTTTATTTTTTTACACAATTTTGGCTTCCAGCTCATAAAACCCACCAAAACAGGAAAAACAATATATATTTTATGAAACCACTAAAAAAAATCGACTATCGACTATCTTAAAAGACATTAATGTATGCAGTTAATACTTGGCCTGGGCTACTTTAGAACAAATTATTTCATGAATGGGGCGTGGCATGGAGGTGATCAACCTGTGACACTGTTGCGGTGTTATGGAAGACCAGTTTTACTTTGATATCGCGTGTAAATGAATTTGTATTGTTCAGTCTTATGTCTCACACCTTCCTCTTGACAATACAACCCAGATTCTCTGTTGGGTTAAAGTCAGGACAGTTGGCAGGTCAGTTAAGCGCAGTAATACCATGGTCAGTACAGCAGTTACTAGTAGTTTTAGCTCTGTGGGCAGGTGCCAAATCAAGTAAAGGAAAATTAGCATCTCCATGAAGCTTGTCAACATACTGAAGCATAGGGTACTCTAAAACTCAACATCAAATGCTGGTCCATGGCTAAAATGCAGAATAAATAGTGGGCCCTGGTGGTGTGAAAATGATTGAAAACCCCTGTTATAATACATGTAGAAGAAAATTCAGCATTTGAGCCACGGACCACCATTTGATTACATTTTCACCCCAAAGACTTAAAACTAAAGAATTCTTTTGGTTTTGTGCGCATTCCAGGCTGGATTTTGCAAACAAAACAGTGTAGACTTCTTAATTAAGTTGTGCTGATTCAGAGGATGAATATTTTATTCATCATGTGAATTAACTCAAGCTCACACAACTAGAGAATGTAGAAGATTAATGGTCATTTTGATCTGTATGTTGGGCTGTTTTGTTTACAAAAGTCCATCCTGGAAAGCAAAATAAATCTTGAGTTTTGGGGTCTGTGGGTGGCTAAAATGTCCTCAAATGGTGGTCCGTGGCTCAAATTCTGAATAAATAGTGGGCCCTGGTGTGAAAAAGGTTGAAAACCACTGCTTTAGGCTTTAAGCTGCTGCACATGTCTGTCAAATGCCAAGAGAATGGCCTCAGCCTTGTCCTGATTGTTTACACCGAAAGAGAGGACCTATCGAAATCTGCGACCCGCCCGCCCCGGCGGGTTTAATGAATTATACTTGTGGGCAGAGTCGCTGTAGAGCAGCAGTTTTCAACCAGAGAACACACGCAGCATACATTATGACACCATCACGGTACGTTTGTTAGATGTACCAACTCCCACAAAACAACAAAACAAAAGGGCACACAATTCGTTGGCTAACCGGTGACCGAGTAACAGGTCTCGTTCACTCAGAGCGACACGCACAGTAAGCACAGCGGTCACACCGTGGCCGCGAACCTAGTGGAACTTGTGACCGCCAGGAGGCGTCGGTTACCGCCAGAACAAAGGCGAACGCCGCCGTCCCCCTGGAGGCACGGCTTTCGATAGGTCGCCGGTGGCGTTGTAACGCAACGCCGTCTGATTAGCCAACCGGTGCTAGTTAGCAGGCAGGAACAACGCTTCCTGTGTCTGTCTGTCAGCTATAATATGGTACAGTTTATTTAAAGATGGTTGTGGTGCTCCTACCTTTGAGCAGCAGGCTGGCGGGGAACGCCAGCAGCGCCAGCAGCAGTAGTTTAGGCACAAAAGTCATCATTTTGGGGGGAAAGAGGTTGTAAATCAGTGCATCAGCGTCCAGTGCATTCAGTGTCGGTCAGTGCGTGGTGGTGCTAGTGCTGCTTCCGCTGAGCGCATGCGCACAAAGGAACGGCACAAAAAAAATCTCCAGCACAGTGTTGCCAACCAGTGTTGCCAACTGACAAGATCCAAAATGCACTAGTGGCACATGCAAAATACACTAGAATGCGCTAGAGCAGTGGGTTTTCAACCTTTTTGACTCCAGGGACCACCATTTATTCAGCATTTGAGCCACGGACCACCACCACCATTTGATTACATTTTCACACCAAAGACCTAAAATTAAAGAATTCTTTTGGTTTTGTCCACAATTCCAGGCTGGATTTTGCCAACAGAACAGTGTAAACTTCTTAATTAAGTGGGGCTAATTCAGATGATGAATATTTTAACTCTTGAGAGTGTGAAAATGAAACATTTTTACATTCTCAAGAGTTACATCTGGTTAACCAACTTTCCATCATTTAGCCTGGGGACCACCTGGAACCCTCTCAGGGCCCCGGACCACCTGTTGAAAACCCCTGCGCTAGAGCAGTGGGTTTTCAAACATTTTCACACCAGGGTCCACTGTTTATTCTGCATTTTAGCCACAGAGGACCACCGTTTGATGTTGAGTTTAGTCTCTCAGCCTAATTTAGGGGAGAAATAGCTGACCAGGGGTGTAGTGGAGGGGGGATGCGGGGGGACGGCGTCCCCCCACTTCTCACATCTAAAATATTTTTGGGTCTGAAAAAAAAAAAAAAAAAAAAAAAAACATTAGCATGGTGAAATACATCTTGATGACATCATCAAGATGTGTTTCACCATGTTAATGAGTTTCCTTTTTTCTGAGAGTGTACAAGTGTACACATTTGTACACTCAAATGGGGGGGATTCCCCTTTCTCCCCTTTCTCAAATGTGGGGGATTCTCCTTTCAGAGGCGTCCCCCCACTTCTAAAAGTACCACTACAACACTGTAGCTGACAAAATGTTGGTCGAAATATCAATTCTTCTACATTTTCTAAATGTGTTCTTGAAAATTGGGTAATTCAGATGGTTAAATATGATTTAAAGGTAGGGGAAGTGATTTGAAATTCATGGTGTAGTACCAGCCTGGTGCACTAGGGGCCCCCAAAAGTAGCTACACTATGTGAACCTGCTGCTCTCTCCTGATTGGAGGAGAATTGTGGTGACCTGGGGAACTTTTATTAGCTCCTCTGCTAACGTGGGGGAGGGGGAAACTCCATATGTGGTTTCCACACCTTATAATAGAGCATTTTAACAGAAAAAAATATTTTTTGGGTGATATCTGACAAAAGTGAAATCACTTCCCATACCTTTAACTCTTGAGAGCGTAAAATGAAACCAAACGGACCCGATCTTTTACGATCTCAAGAGCTACAGATCTAAAAGGGTCCATTTGGTTACCAATGGTCCTTTCTAGGAAGGAAGGAGGACTCTATCATAGGAGGAAAAACGGTGAAAGACGAGGGTTTTATCTCTGGCTTCTGTCAACCTATTTCGCCCAAACTCACAAGCAAAAAGCACCAGAGTTTTCCACTAATTTGGCGCTAGGGGGGTCTGAAAAAAAAAAAAAGCTAAATATAGCGACAAATGTGCCAAGTTGGCAACACTGCTCCAGCCGCTAGGGCAAGTCGCGTTGTGATTGGCTGCTCATAACCAGTGCTGGACAATCCACCTGCACTGTGACGTCACCGCCCCGGGTCCAGAAGTCTTTTCCCCATTCATTTTTCTCATAGACTTTAAAGGGCTAGTGATTTATCGTAGAGCTCTGGGGTAAAAAGGAGCGCTTGTTTTAACCGCCGGCTACTACTAGTAGGGCGGGGCGAAGGAAGTTTTACTGAGGTTATGGTTAGGGTTAGGTTAGGTTTAGGCATAGGTTTACTGAGGTTAAGTTTAGGGTTAGGATTAGGTATAGGCATAGCTTAGGTTTACTGGGGTTATGTTTAGGGTTAGAGTTAGGTTAGGGTGAGAGTTAGACGGTGCTTTATGCGGTAACTAACCCTAAACATAACCTCAGTAAAACTATGCTTCGCCCCGCCCTACTAGTAGTAGCCGGCGGATAAAACAAGCGCTCCTTTTTACCCCAGAGCTCTACGATAAATCACTAACCACTTTAAAGGTAGGGGAAGTGATTTGAAATTCATGGTGTAGTACCAGCCTGGTGCACTAGGGGCCCCCAAAAGTAGCTACACTATGTGAACCTGCTGCTCTCTCCTGATTGGAGGAGAATTGTGGTGACCTGGGGAACTTTTATTAGCTCCTCTGCTAACGTGGGGGAGGGGGAAACTCCATATGTGGTTTCCACACCTTATAATAGAGCATTTTAACAGAAAAAAATTATTTTTTGGGTGATATCTGACAAAAGTGAAATCACTTCCCCTACCTTTAAGAAAATAATTTATATAAAGACATCGTCATAAAATCAGCAAGATAAAACATTATTGATAGTAATTAACTTTAATTCCATTCTACTGACCTTTGAGGGCTGAGGGGGACAGGTGGGATTTATTTGCCTCTATCTTGTGTCCAAAACAGGGTACTACAGTTTTGGCTCAGTTGGTTACAACTTTGTTGAATGCAATAATAATAAATATACAGTCCTTAAAAAATATATTGATTAAAATAAAAAATAGCTAACAACGACTCATGATGGACAAGGACACACAGCACCAACAGCAGCCCATATAACTATACATGATTACATATTACAGATATTACACATTGAATGTCTGAAACTTACAGCACAATTCAGCACAAATGGAGCACTAAAGAATGAAACCATTAAAAAATATATGGGGTGCCAACTTGGATTTGCATGAATCCCATAGGTGCCCCATTTGGGATTAAAACAGCGATTTTCACCGAAAAGCTACAGTTGCACTGCTGTACATTACATCAACTATAAACACTATTATACACTTCAACTGTACAGAACATCATGTGTTTATATATATTAAACTATAAACACTATTATACACTCCAACTGTAGAGAACATCATGTATTTATATATAATACTACACCATCAACTATAAACACTATTATACACATATATTTTTACACCATCAACTATGAACACTATGATACAATTCAACTGTAAAGGACATCATGTATTTACATATAATATTACACCAATAATAAACAGCATTGCTTCAGAGAACATTGTGTATTTATAACACAATGCATAACTTGTCTACACAACATCTCTAAGGTATATTAATGATGTATTAAAATGTTGAAAATGGGTGGTCTTCCCCTTTAATTTGATAATGTCTCAAGGGCCAAATGAAATTACACGGCGGGACAAATTTGGCCCGCGGGAGAGAGTTTGACACCCCATGTTCTAACTGATTCTCTAGTGTAGAATTCATCCTGCTCCATTATTTACAGTGAAACTACAGTATCATTCTAACTAATTCTCTGGTGTAGAATGCACCCTGCTCCATTATCTCCAGTGAAACTACAGTATCTCACACCGGTGCTGTCTATACCAGGGGTGGGCAATTATTTTTCCCAAGGGGCCACATGAGATACATAAAATATTGTGGAGGGCCAAGACTAAAGGCTGAACTAAAGTCTCCATAGTATTAATTTAATTTTAAGACGGAAGTAAGAGTAAGACCAAAATTTTTGACACCGGGGCCCTCAATTTCTTCAGAATTTGAGCCACCAAGGGCCACCATTTGATGACATTTTAGCCCCACAGACCCCAAAACTAAAGATTTATTTTGTTTTTGTTCACAATTCCTGGCTGGATTTGGGAAACAAAACAGGCAAACATAGATCAAAAATGACCATTCTTTTACATTATCTGATTGTGTAGATTTTAGGTAATTCAGATGATGAATATTTTAACTCTTGAGAGTGTAAACATGAAACCAAATGGACCTGCAAGGGTCCATTTGGTTTCATTTTTACGCTCTCAAAGAGTTACATCTGGTTAACCAACTCTCCATATTTAACTGGAACTCTCTCAAGGACCACTGGTGGTCCCCGGGCCGGTCAGAGTCAGCCAAAAGGCCGCATTTGGCCCCCGGTCCGCATAATGCCCAGGTATGGTCTATACTGTATGTATTTTTTTAACTACAGCTGTAGAAAGTTTTCAGCTGCTCAGCAGAGTGCTGCCTCCTGTTGGTTGATGACTGTACTGCTATGCTACACATCCAGTGTGTGCAGAGCAGTGGTTTTCAACCTTTTAGATCCCAGGGCCCACTGTTTTATTCAGGATTTGAGCTACAGACGACCACCATTTGATGACATGTCAGGCCCACAGAGCCCAAAACTAAAGAGTTATTTTGGTGTCGTCCACAATTCCAGGCTGGAATTTGGAGAAAACAAAACAGTCCAACATACAGATCAAAATAATGACCAGGAATCTTCTACATTCTCTAGTTGTGTAGACTTGGGATAATTCACATGATGAATATTTTAACTCTTGAGAGCGTAAACGTGAAACCAAATGGACCCTTTTTACGCAACTTTTTAAGCAACTGTCCATCATTTACCCTCACCTAGAACCCTCTCAAGGACCACTAGTGGTCCCCGGACCACTGGTGTAGGACTTTAGCCTGTCAGGCAGGCTAGTCTCCAGGCGTCGTGTTCAGCTGCAGCGACTCACAAAGCTCAGGATCCAGCTTATTGATCAGATCGATCATAAACAAACTGGCCTTGTTTCCCTTTTTCCGCACCATGTCGATAAGAAGGCGTGCTTTGTTCTGTGGGAGTCTTTCTGCCATGGCCATGTCCAGTTCTTCAACCAGGATCATGTCAGCATCCAGAAGTTCATCCAGAAGTTCATTCAGAACAAACTCTGAGACGTTTCGGATGAACTTCTTCCTGGCAGTCTTCAACTTGTTCTGAGCTCCTGATGGGATGATCTGGGAATCACCTAGAAGCAGGGAGGATTTGTTTCATTATTAGTGGCATAATTATACAATTACCAAGATAATACTGTTTACAATATATTAACCCATTCTGTCCTCTCTAGATTCTAGTTCCTGTTGCTAGATTCTAGTTTCTGTTGCTAGAGATTCTAGTTATAGATTCTAGTTTCTGTCGCTACATTCTAGTTTCTAATTTTTGATGCTAGATTCTAGTTTCTAGTTTTTGATGCTAGATTGTTATAATGATGATACTAGTGTGTTCTGTCATAGTGATGTGTACTAGTGTGTTTTGGTCACATACAAACCTTCACTTCCAGTCTGTGATCCGTATGACGTCTCTGCTTCCTGAGAGACAACAGAGAGAGAGAACAGTGACACTAGATATCTGTAACTCATGCAATATTAGTCTTTTTCATATGTGATCAACTAATGTAGAAATGTCGTCATATGAGCCATTTCACAAGGTTTAATTAACTGATTGGAAAGATTCAGTTCACACCTTGCAAAGATACAACAAAGTATGTTGCATTGTATACAAAGTATACATTGAGTAAGTTTCATGAAGGAAACATCTCCATCTCTCACCCTAAACACAACAGTTTCTGCCTGGCTGGACGCTATGCTCACGCTGTCGTATCCTGAAGAGGACGCTATTGGTCCAGGATGTTTCCTCAACCAATCAGAGACCTTGACAGGAGGCCATCCAATCACTGGAACACAAGACAACACCATGACATTTACTATGAGAATAAAAACACAAATACATTATGAACCATGATTCCATCTTAACCTTGAAGGTAATAGAGCTGCGCAGTGACGTCACCGCCCCGGTTCCGGAAGTCTTTTCCCCATTCATTTTTCTCATAGACTTTTCGAAAATAATTTATATAAAGACGATTACGCCGTGGCCAAAGCCAACTCAGGTCGTGACAAATCATGACAACAAACATAATATCGTCATATAATATATAATTAGGAAGAAGTAGAAAACGGCATGATACAAGACTTTTTGTTTCGTTTTTCATCTTAGAAATTATTTTATTGTCCCAAAAGTTTGTGTGTGTCATCATGATATAAATTATTTTCGAAAAGTCTATGAGAAAAATGAATTGGGAAAAGACTTCCGGAACAGGGGCGGTGACGTCACTGCGCAGCTCTATAGAGGCAACTTTTTAGCCCAAAATCAAAATACCGGTAGATATATAGCTATATATTTTTGCCCTGTTCCGCTCTACTCATTATAGTATACAGGCACACAACAGACAATTGCACGAGTCCCTCTGAGCCGAGTCTCAAGCAAGCGCAAGTCATTTGGTTCCGAGTCTCAAGCAAGTCGAGTCTTTTTCCCGATGTGGTCGAGTCAAGTCAAGTCAAGTCAAACGGTTGGTCGAGTCAAGTCGAGTCGAGTCACATGTTTCTTTCAAGTCAGGTCGAGTCGAGTAACAATGTTGTCAAGTCCAGTCGAGTCAAGTCACAAGTTGTCGAGTCAAGTCACAAGGTGGTCCTTACCGGGTCCCCCTTAATAGGTCCCAATATGTATATTTTCCCATTTTCTGACATACTTTATACTTGTATTATAGAAGACATATTAAACACAAATTCAACAACAAAAAGCCACTTGGCAAAAATACAATTAAAATAAAATTGTACTATAAGTACAGTACAGTAAAGTAAGGCACTACTGCACGACTCGTCTGATGACTCGGACGAGTCGCCGAGTCAGGTTGTCTCAAGTCAAGTCGAGTCTCAAGTATTTTATCTTCAAGTCCGAGTCAAGTCACGGCAAAAATGCGACTCGAGTCCGACTTGAGTAGAGTCGGTACGACTCGATTCCAATCGTCTGACACACAATAATAAGTCTGACCATGTAAGAGGATCAAGGTAAGACTCACTAGTTGTGTCTTCTGGTTCCGTTATGACACACTTCACCATCCTGTCTATCAGCCTCTCGTCTCTCTTCTTCCATTCTTCTGTTAAAGCTTTATTCTTCTGTCGTGTGTCCTTGTTACAATATCAACAGAACAGAGAAGGAAAATACATTGAGATACATCTTTTGAAAAACGCAAATATGACACACTATATCAGACGGTTTGCTTCGAATCAATTAATGAAGTGTATGATGAAATGTCTCTATATCATTTTTTTCGTCAGATATAAAAGCCAAAAACATATATTCAGGTACTCTTCTGAAACTGCTATTACACATTTTCACATTCCTGGATGTCATACAAACGTAATGATACCACATTATGTCTTGTCCCTTTTGATGGTAGCAATATTTCATCAGCCTATAGACTATGAACATCCTCAACACTTACCTCAGTCTGTACCAGGCTGCTAGTAACACTGATGATGTCAACACTTACCTCAGTCTGTACCAGGCTGCTAGTAACACTGATGATGTCAACACTTACCTCAGTCTGTACCAGGCTGCTAGTAACACTGATGATGTCAACACTTACCTCAGTCTGTACCAGGCTGCTAGTAACACTGATGATGTCAACACTTACCTCAGACTGTACCAGGCTGGCAGTAACACTGATGATGTCAACACTTACCTCAGTCTGTACCAGGCTGCTAGTAACACTGATGATGTCAACACTTACCTCAGACTGTACCAGGCTGGCAGTAACACTGATGATGTCAACACTTACCTCAGTCTGTACCAGGCTGCTAGTAACACTGATGATGTCAACACTTACCTCAGACTGTACCAGGCTGGCAGTAACACTGATGATGTCAACACTTACCTCAGTCTGTACCAGGCTGCTAGTAACACTGATGATGTCAACACTTACCTCAGACTGTACCAGGCTGGTAGTAACACTCATGGTGTCATAATCTGAAGGAGTTCCTCCACTCACTGGAACAGACAACAGACAGAAACGTGATGTTGTTTGCTCTTAAATCCTGGGTATGACAGCCAAGGCCACAGTGAGATACCGAGTTTAGTACAGAGATGTCAGAATTCTCCAGGACAGATGTGACAGCGCTGGTCTGTGCTACGATGGAGGGGCGCCCTGACTAAAGAACTGATATAATGTGAAATTTGTTCAAGTTCAAGTTCAAAGCTTTATTGCCATATCAACATAGTTGATTGGAATTTGTTTTAGTGCATACAGAGAAGACATACAGTACATACATACAGTACAGACAGAGAGGACGGGCTGATAGGAGAGCAGAGGTAAGGACATTAAGGTGCCATTTAAGGACATTAAAGTGCTATTAGTCTAGGACCTGGCTAAGATTTGTATGCACTTCATTTCGCGGAGAATATCTCAACTGTTTTTGGCTAATATGGCCGCTGCGAACAACATGGGAACTGTGGCTAAGCCTCTATCCGGGACGAAATACCCGGAAATGACCACACCCCATTTAAAATGACCCCTAATTCAAACATGGCTCTAACCTACAAATCGTTGCAGCTACAGATTTTCTGAGGTGCTCAAAATGTTCAGAATACTCATATTTGTGGTATCTGTGCCTGAGTCAGCAACACTCCATAGTCTTCATAGTGGCCAAATCCAATATGGCCGCCACTTCGCCGCCTGAAAAAGCGTTTTATCTAGAACGTCTGAACCAGATGAGCTATGAATTTAACCTTGTGTCTAAATCATGTGTTTTGACAATTAGAAACATGCTGGGGTGCTTATCTTTATGAATGGGTGCGGCTAAACATCTATTTTGCATATTTCAAAGATGGCGACCATCTGACAATTTGTTTTACTTATGTTACTTTTGTCATTATTTGTAAACTTGCTGTCAATTTTGTGTTTTTTGAGCATTAGAAGCTCATTGGAATGGAAAAAATGACATTTTTGTGCAATTTGGTGCACCACAACCAGTGCACATATACTCTCCTGACTTTGCAGGTTGGGGGTGCAATACAAGTCCTCAACAACACCACAATAACATACACACAACCAACAGACCAATTATCAATTAACATTTTGCCCAGACTGGCCCAACAGAGAGGTGGCCCACCAAGCATATGCCTAGTACTTCCTGTAGACAGTCCAGCCCTGTTATGCTTCGTCCATTTGATTCCTAGGTCCTGGCTAAGATTTGTATGCACTTCATTTTAGGAGAGAATATCTCAACTGTTTTTTGCTAATATGACCGCTGCGAACAAGACACACACACACACACACACACACACACACACACACACACACACACACACACACACACACACACACACACACACACACACACACACACACACACACACACCGTGTATATTTGTATAAGTCTCAAAAGGTTCTGATGACCTATTTTAATAACATAAGTGTAATGCTCTATGGCATTGTCCAACAGTTTTTGTATAGTTGTACTTCAAATGTGCCAATTCCACATACTGATAAGTAGCATGGGTAAGAGGAATGTTCTCAATGGACTTGTTTGACCAACATCAACCTTTCATTACTGTGTGAAAAGGAGCCTAAAAAATCAACTCTGGTATTAATACAATATTGATGTATGGTCATCATCGCATACAGCAAGAGCTTAGCGATAGTAAAGCCATACAGTGACTTTTCCAGTGGTTGACAGTGACAGTCAGAGGCACTTGCCTGGCAGGCAAGTATACAGGTCAGGTCCTACTTGCCCAAAGGTCATGCTCACTTGACCATTGACTAGCCTGTACTATAAAAAATATAAGCAAAATTCATGAGTGTAGCAACAGTGAAAACAGCACATCAGAGTTAAAGCGTGCTCTTATTTTTATGCCATATACCAGAAAACTGACAAAAGTTTCATTTACCTGCCAGGGGCACGTGGGCAACCATTAATGTCAGAGATCAGATATTAGACATAATAATATTGTGCACCACTAATAATAAGACAAACACACTTGGCCAAAGGATATCTGAGTTGATCTTCAAGGAGAAAGTGACCAGCGTTTCTGTGAGACTCCTTTTTCATTTGTCAGCATGAGGGACATTACCGCTCCCCTGCAACGTTTTATCTTTAACTGAATAATTGAAATGAATTAATTACAGGAAAAATGATGCAATTAAAAGAATTAGCTCATTTAATCACGCATAGATTTTGCACAACAAAACCTTTTTCACTGGACGAATTTCTACCTGCCAATTCTATCTCTAACCCTCAACATAACATGTCACAGTGTGGACACTGCTTAAAACAAGGTGGCAACCGTTATGCTGATGGTGGAATTCCAGTGTATGTTCAGAGTAATGGGACATACAGTATAGGATCTCTGGGACTTCAGATCTACGGACAGTCCCCACCAGTCAGACGATTAGTTATTGTATTTAAGAAAACTTACTAATTGATATGCTATATACCAGTCTGTTTTAATTGACAAAAATACTTCTTGGGTCAAATATTGGTAAGCGATTAGTTGAGATTATTTAATTACAAAACTGCAAATTATTTGTTATCAATAGATTCTGAATTATCTGGTGATCAGTGTTCACAAACGAAGCTTGTTATCAAAGCCCAACTTGGCAGTTCTAAAACACTCCCTGAGCCCTTGTTAAGATGTTTAGAATTTAAAGATCTCGTTGAGCCCACAAGTGTTTTATTGTATTTGTGCAACATGGTCATTATTTTTGAATGAACGTATAATCGATATACTGTATATCGATAAATCAATACATATCGTATTGTGGTCTCTGTATCATATCTACAGTATACGTATCTATCATGAGATTGCAAGCAATATCCGCCACTAGCCACAACTTCTATTTATCTGCCCAACTTTTAACTATCTGCCATGATTATTACTTATCTACTGTGACGTTTAATCACTTGCCTGACCAACACCTCTTTCCACATCTACTGCGGCCTTTTATTTATGTGCTTTTAGTTATCTCCCTCACCTTTTATGCCAGTTACGTTCAGGCATTGTTCTACTGAGATGAGGTTTTGAGTTTTTTACTGAGGTTAGGTTTAGGGCTAAGGTTAGGTTTAGCATAGGCTTAGGTTGGTCACTTACTCAATGAGATCCTCACGGGATCTTGTAGATGCCAGTAAAGTTTGCAACATCCGACTTCACTGAGACTGCAAAGTCATGTAAGCCTATTGGACATAAAGAAAGCTGGCTTCTGTTGCTCGATATAATAGAATTGTGTGATCTGACAAGAAAAGGCTTCTCCTTGAGGAATCAAAAGGACAAAGCATAACAGGGCTGGACTGTCTACACTAGGAAGTACTAGGTATATGCCCGGTGGGCTACCTCTCTGGTGGGCCAGTCTGGGCAAAATGTTAATTGATAATTGGTCTGTTGGTTGTGTGTCATTTATGTTATTGTGGTGTATCTGTGCACTGGTTTTGGTGCACCAAATTGCATAAAATTTCATTTTTTCCATTCCAATGTGCTTCTAATGCTCAAAAAACACACAATTGACAGCAAGTTTACAAATAATGACAAAAGTAACGTAAGAAAAACAAATTGTCAGATTGTCGCCATCTTTGAAATATGCAAAATAGATGTTTAGCCACACCCATTCATAAAGATAAGCACCCCAGCATGTTTCTAATTGTCAAAACAAATGATTTAGACACCACGTTTGCATTTATAGCTCATCTGGTTCAGACGTTCTTGATAAAACGCCTTTTCAGGTGGCGAAGTGGCGGCCATATTGGATTTGGCCACTAAAGACTATAGAGTGTTGCTGACTCAGGCACGGATAACACAAACATAAGTGTTCTGAACATTTTGAGCACCTCAGAAAATCTGTAGCTGCAACAGTTTGTAGGTTAGAGCCATGTTTGAATTAGGGGTCATTGTAAAAGGGGTGTGGTCATTTCCGGGTATTTCGTCCCGGATAGAGGCTTAGCCACAGTTCCCATGTTGTTCGCAGCGGCCATATTAGCCAAAAACAGTTGAGATATTCTCCGCGAAATGAAGTGCATACAAATCTTAGCCAGGTCCTAGACTATATAACATTATAAGTAGCCTACACAACAATAAATAACAGGGCAATACAAATTGAGCTTCACAACAATAAATAACAGGGCAATAAAAACTGAGCTTCACAGTATGCTGATTAGTTGGTCAGCTTTAAAGCTGTAAAGTGCGTATGAACGTAGGGTCCGAGTTCAGTAAGCGGACTGCCTCGGGGTAGGTACTGTTTTTAAAGCGAGAGGTTTTGCACTTTATAGACCGTAGTCTTTTACCAGACGGCAGAGGAACAAAAAGGTAACTGGCCGGATGGGAAGGGTCTGCACCTTCTGCAATTTATGTTTGGTGTGGGAGGAATAGATGGAGGAGACAGATGGGAGGTCTAGGCCAATGATTTTGGACGCTGTGCGGACCACTTTCTCCAATTGTTTTTTGTCAGCAGCAGATGTGTTGCCATACCGTAATAGAGAAAACAAGGACACTCTCCACCGTCGCTCTGTAAAAGTGAACTAAAGCCTTCCCCGTCACACCAAACTTCCTCAACAGCCGTAAAAAGTGTAGCCTTTGGTGGGCTTTACACAGGATGATCTCAGTATTGACCTCCCATTTCAACGAGCAACATATAGTGGTCCCAAGAAATTTAAAACTGTCCACCCTGTCAACAGGTTGGTCGTCAATGAACAGAGGTGGGTGCGAGATCTCGCTTTTGCGGAAGTCAAAAATCATCTCTTTTGTTTTCGCCACGTTTAAGATCAGATTGTTTGAGGTGCACCAACCCACAGCGGCTGCCACCTCGGCCCGATAGGCTGATTCATCACCATTTTTTATGTACCCCACGACAGTAGTGTCGTCAGCGTATTTAAAGAAAGAGACAAATTGAGAGTGGGAAATAAAATCATTGGTATAGAGAGAGAAAAGAAGGGCTGAAAGAACACAGCCCTGAGGGGCACCAGTATTCAGGGTCATAGGACGAGACAGCATGTTTCCTATTTTAACCACTTGTTTCCTATTAGAGAGAAAATCCAAGATCCACAAGCAGAGGGAATGGTTAATACCCAGGGCCAAAAGCTTTTCGCGCAGATTGGTTGGAATTATAGTATTAAACGCAGAACTAAAATGGATAAAGAGGACTCTGACGTATGTGGCAGGAGCTTCCAGATGCTGCAGGATGCTGTGAAGGCACAGAGACACAGCATCCTCTAAAGACCTGTTGGCTCTATTGTAGCGCTCACGCACGCTCGCGCACGCTCACGCACGCACGCACATACAGACGACGTACTAGCGTCAGTCAGCAGCGTCGTTCCCACGCTGTTGCGCTGCCCTGTTTTTATGAATGGACTAGTCCAAGATGGCGCGGCCGTGAAAGTGGAGTGAGTTGCCTGAGGTGGAGTTGCCGTGACGGCCGCCGTTGTCGGAATATTGAGCGTGCTGTTCGTGTCGATGGGAGGCAAGCTGGAGGGACAGGTGTAGAGTGGTCTGGAAGGTTGGCTGACTTACCCGAGCGTTCTGGACGGCGTTCTGCTACGGAGTGTACTACTAACCGAGGACCGACTAACTGCTGTGCTGGTACTACGTTCGCCCCGCCCCCCCCCCCCCGCACGCACGCACGCACGCACGCCCGCACACACGCTCCTTCACACGTACCCACACGCACACACACACAAACAAACAAACTGCCTTCTTTACAAAGCTATTCACCCCGGTACAGGCCGTGGGAAGTTTCATTTGTTTTATTTTATTTTCGGGTTGAGTTGGACTATATCTGATGCATTGAACTGTGGGTTTTGTGGATTCAAGAGTGACTGTGGAGGGAGGTTGTGGGCTGTACGGGTGGAACTGGGACACTTCTTCTTGCATATAAACCGATTAACTGATATTTGTTGTCTGTGTGAATTTCCTGTTGGTGTTGATGTATTCAGAGGTTTTCCTCTAGCAGGTGAAACCCCCCTGGCTGTAGGGTTGCGGGATTTAATACTGTTGTGTGTTATACTGTATACCCTTGTAAGGTGGACTGTTAAATAATAAGCAATTGGACCAAATTGGACCCAATTGTGTTAGGCATTTGCCTAGCTGGCACCCCAAAACAAAATACCATCCAGTCTTACCGTTACATAAAAAGTGGCACCCCAGATGTTTAAGAGGGGCCTCAAACAAAAACACCAAAAAAAACAAACCAAAAACTCAAACAAAAACAACTCAAAACAACAATAACAACAACAAAAAAAAAACGACAACAACACAAAAAAACAAAACAAAAACGCAAACAAGCAATAAACAAAACAAACAGCTGTTTTGCACACAAACAAACGGGATAAGCAAACAAAGCTTTCCAAACTCAGTGTACACTGCTTCCTTCATTCAAATAATACAACTGCAAAATGGCTACTTGGGATGGACAACTGGTGGACCTTTCTGAAATGGAGGCTCCACCCATACATGCAATGAATACAGTGAGGCAAATCGGTTCAACAGAGGAACAGGCACAAAAGCAGCCTGAAAGCGAGATAACAACCAGTCAGTCCGAGGAAACGGAGCAAAATCGGTCTAATGGCAAGTCACCGACTAAGCAGTCGGATGGAGGGCATAAACAATGCAACCAACCGAATGGAAACTCACCCACAGGGACGACAGTTCAATTCAGTCAACTCAGTTCACAATCCATTGACAACCACACTCATTACAGTTTGATTGATATGGAGCTGTGTGATAATTTGGCGCCAAACCAGATTCACACCTTGAGGCCGATCGCTTCTGTAAGGCAGGAAGCCACGTTGGCGGATGTGGTGGCTGCGGTGGAAGGAATGCGTGTTGCTCATCACAACCTGGAAACTACGGTCAAAATCAATGTCAATCAACTGGTGAAACAGCAGGAGAGCAACGCTGTCACCTTAAGAGAGGTGAGGGAGGCTGTGCTGACAATGGGTTCGCAACATCTCGCAAAGATGCAGGAGGAAGTTAGGGAAATGAGAGACACCATTGTGCACGCAGTAACCACAACAGTGGAACAGGGTCAAAGCAAAATGAAGCAGGAACTGACTGAGAGCTTGGATTACCTCAGAACACAGTTCACCTCCACCATGAACTGGAAGATGAAGCACCACCATGCAGAACTTTTGAGGGATGTTATGGCAGCTCTGGGCCCTATTGAACAGAACTTGGACAACACTCGATCATCATTAACGAGGTGCTTGAAAAATATTGACACAGTGAATGCAGAAGTGTTGGCAATAAAGCAGCATTCCCTGAACAGTTCAGCGATGCCACAAACCAGCTCTCCATGTATGTCCAGTACAGCCCCAACTGGCCGACAGCCGCACCACAGGTTGCAGTCCACGATGCGCATTGGTGGAAGTTCGGCCCTCCCAGGCAGTTTGCAAACCGAGCTGCGAAGCGGCTTTATGGCCAGACCCCCCATCAACCTCCAGTTTCCTACGTTTGGTCTACGGGAAGATTCCCCAGACCCCTTGCTCTACTTGGAGAAGTGCCGAGACTTTCTAGCCATTAATCCTCTGTCGGATGAAGAGCTCATCGCCACCCTCAGGAATGTGTTGCATGGCACGGCCAGAGATTGGTGGGATGTGGTTCGCCAGGAGACCAATACCTGGTCAGCGTTCGAAGTGAAGTTTGTGGCTGCGTTTCTCTCAGAGGATTATGAGGACGAATTGGCTGAGAGGGTGCGGACCAGGAGCCAGGGTGCAGACGAGAGTATTAGGGATTTCGCCTACACGTACAGGTCTCTCTGCCGCCGGTGGAAACCTGAGATCAGTGAGGCGGACATCATCAAACTCACCCTGAAGAGATTGAATCCAAGGCTCACCAGCCAGCTCCGGAGTAGTGGGGTGGACACTGTGGATGGCTTGGTCCGACTTGGACAACAGCTGGAGAAGGACATGGAAAATCAGATTGTTTATGACCAGCAGGTTAAGCCGGCAAAATCTCAACCGCGACAGGACAATTCTGGGAAACCTACTTCCGCTGGACAGGCACCATGTACTTCCAAGAGTCAGGATGCATTCTGCTGGCGCTGCAAGGGCGCACATGCTCCAGCTACCTGTCCCCTGGTGGAGGATGGAAAGGGTAAAGGCAGTCAGCCTGGTGTTCACACTGTAACATCGGCACAGCTATTTGCCCCAAAGCAGGCTATGTCCGTTTTCTCGCCAGCCTCTCCACCACTCCAATTGAAAGTGCCTGTGACGCTGGGCACATGGAGAGGCACAGCAACTGTGGACACCGGTTCATCCTTTACACTGCTAAGCCAAGAGCTGTGGATATCTGTTAAGGATGCAGGAAAGGGCAAGATGGCACCTTGGACCAAGGGCCCCATATATCTGGCAGACGGAGAGCCCAAAATGCCACTGGGTCAGAGTGAAGTGAAGTACACCGTACATGGCCACACATGGAGTCAAACCACTGCCATACTGCACACTGAAGCCTTGGCAATTCCCTGTGTGTTAGGTCTGGACTTTCTCTGCCAGAGTGGCTTGCAAATAGATGTCTCGGACAATTCATACTGGTTCAAGTGCAATGAAAAGGAGCTGTTTCATTTTCTGTTGGAGCCCTCAGGAGCGCAGCAGCCTACCCAATTCTGTGACTTCTTCTCGGCGGTTCCGCCCTCTCGCCTGCCTCTTACAAGGGGAGGGGGGGTTCCTGAATTGTTTAGTGCAGCTGTGCAGGATGCGCACCTGGAGCGAAATGGGAAGGTGCAACTGCTTTCACAACTTCAGGATAACTCAGACGTTTGCACGGCACAGGTGGGACGCACTGAACTGCTACAGCACAAGATTTTGGTCAGTTCCAATATTCCACTACGGCAAAAACCATATCGGGTATCACCTATCAAACTCGAGACTATGAAGAAGCTCATCGACAAGATGTTAGCTGATGATGTCATTGAGCCATCTGCTTCTGCTTGGGCGGCCCCGGTGGTTTTGATTCCAAAAAAGAACGGTGATTCCAGATTCTGCGTTGACTACCGAAACTGAATGCCATCACATTGGATGATGCGTATCCTCTGCCCACGATTCAGGAAATTTTGGACTCGCTGGGTGGAGCCAAAATCTTTTCAACACTCGATCTTAATTCTGGTTACTGGCAAGTAAAGATGGACCTGGAAAGTAAGGAGAAGACGGCTTTTGTCTGTGGAGTGGGACTATATCAGTTCAAAGTCATGCCTTTTGGACTAAAGAATGCCCCAGCCACATTTCAGAGGCTGATGGAGCTAGCCTTGGGAGAGCTTAAGGGGCGGAGCTGCTTTGTGTACCTTGATGACATCATCATTTACTCCCAGGACCTTCAACAACACTTTCAAGACATCCAGGCTGTATTTCAGAAACTGCGTCAAGCAAAACTTACCGTCAACATGGGCAAGAGCCATTTCTTCCGCACCTCTCTCAAATTCCTTGGACACATTGTCTCAGCAAACGGTGTCCAGGTTGATCCAGAAAAGACGAAAGCGGTGGACGACTATCCCATACCTACCAACCTGAAGACCCTGCAACGGTTCCTAGGGATGGCGGGCTGGTATCACAGGTTCGTACCCAATTTCTCTGGGATTGCGGAGCCCTTGAACGCCCTGAAAAAAAAGGATGTGAAGTTCAAATGGACTATCGAATGCCAAACCGCCTTTGAAATCCTTAAACATCGGCTGGTAACAACCCCTGTGCTTGGTCATCCGAACTTCAACCTCCCATTCGTGGTATATACAGATGCCAGCGAGGTAGGACTGGGAGCCGTGCTGGTGCAACAGACAGGCTTGGGCGCAGAGGAGGTGTTGGCGTTCGCTAGCCGCAGCTTGACCGCAGCAGAGCGGAACTACTCAACTACAGAGCTGGAATGCCTGGCTGTTGTCTGGTCCTTGGAAAAGTGGAGATACTACCTGGAAGGGAGGTTCTTTACAGTGGTAACTGACCATTCCTCACTCGTCTGGGTCTTCAATACGCAAAAACCCAACACCCGATTGATCCGATGGGCACTGCGTCTTCAGGAATTTAACTTTACGGTGGAATACCGAAAAGGCAAATATAACACCGTTCCTGATGCGTTGTCGAGAGCCCCAGGGGAGAACCATTCCCTTTCCCAACCCATCTGCGGTACTATGCTGGCTACCAAGCCCCCCATTCCACTGAAAGACCTTCCGATCTCGGATGAGGCCATTTGGAAGGCCCAGCAGACCGACCCTCAGATACAGGAGCTCTATCAGTCCATCCTGGAGAATGGAGAAGTTGTTGTGAACGACAGTGTCAAATTCACCATCGTGGAGGACATGGTGTACCGAGTGGTTGTGAAGCCCCACCAAACCATCTACCAATTGTACATACCTGAGCCTCACCGCCAACAACTCCTTCAGAGGTTTCACGAGGACCCCTTAGCCGGCCACTTGGGGAGATTCAAAACATACAGAAGGTTGCAGTCATTGGTGTATTGGCCGAAGATGAGTTTGGAGGTCACTCATTTTGTCAGATGCTGCCAAGTGTGTCAATCCTACAAGCCCGAAAGTAGGAAGGTGGCAGGGAAACTGCAACAGACCATCGTTCATCATCCGTGGGAGATGGTGGGAGTCGACTTGATGGGACCTTTTCCGAGAAGTCCAAAAATGAACTTGTATCTGTTGGTGTTTGTCGATTACTACTCTCGCTGGGTTGAACTCTTTGCTTTGAGGAACGCGACAGCAGAAGCAGTATCGAAGATACTCATCCAGGACGTACTGACCCGTTGGGGAGTACCCAACTATCTTCTTTCGGACAGAGGCCCGCAGTTTGTCTCTCACATCTTTGAGGAAACATGCAAAATCTGGAATTTAAAGCACAAAATGACCACGGCTTATCACCCCCAGACAAATCTGACTGAGCGAATAAACCGCAACCTCAAAACCATGATAGCATCTTTTGTTGGCAACAACCACAAAAACTGGGACCAGCACCTGCCTGAATTCAGATTTGCCCTTAATTCTGCCATCAGTGAGTCAACCGGAGTAACTCCAGCTGAGCTGAATCTGTCCAGACCTCTGCGAGGTCCCTTGGACGTCATGTTGCAGCCTAGGGAAGTCACACCAGATTCCCTGTCATATCCAAAGATCACGCAGCTGAATGAACTGCAGGATTTCGTGGAGGGTAACCTGCACAAGGCGCGCATACGACAAAAGCGGAATTATGACAAGAACAGACGGCATCTGGAGTTCAGGGAGAAGGATAGAGTTTGGTTGCGGGCTCACCCCCTTTCCAAGGCAGAGAAGTCGTTCGCCGCGAAACTCGCCCCAAAGTGGCTCGGTCCCTATCGAATCCTTGCCCAGGTTGGCCCAGTGAACTATGAAGTGGTCTTGGAAGATTCTGGGGAGGACAGGAAAATTGTACATGTCTCACGGTTGAAGCCTTGCTATCCAACCGCTGAAGAGGTTGAAAAACAAGAGGTGCAGCGGATCCTGGATATATTTAAAGAGGAGAGTGAGGATGAGGATTTCCCAGGATTTGTCTAACCGCCTCCTCTTGCTCGGCTTTTTTCACGGGGGGAGGAGTGTAGCGCTCACGCACGCTCGCGCACGCTCACGCACGCACGCACATACAGACGACGTACTAGCGTCAGTCAGCAGCGTCGTTCCCACGCTGTTGCGCTGCCCTGTTTTTATGAATGGACTAGTCCAAGATGGCGCGGCCGTGAAAGTGGAGTGAGTTGCCTGAGGTGGAGTTGCCGTGACGGCCGCCGTTGTCGGAATATTGAGCGTGCTGTTCGTGTCGATGGGAGGCAAGCTGGAGGGACAGGTGTAGAGTGGTCCGGAAGGTTGGCTGACTTACCCGAGCGTTCTGGACGGCGTTCTGCTACGGAGTGTACTACTAACCGAGGACCGACTAACTGCTGTGCTGGTACTACGTTCGCCCCGCCCCCCCCCCCCCCGCACGCACGCACGCACGCACGCCCGCACACACGCTCCTTCACACGTACCCACACGCACACACACACAAACAAACAAACTGCCTTCTTTACAAAGCTATTCACCCCGGTACAGGCCGTGGGAAGTTTCATTTGTTTTATTTTATTTTCGGGTTGAGTTGGACTATATCTGATGCATTGAACTGTGGGTTTTGTGGATTCAAGAGTGACTGTGGAGGGAGGTTGTGGGCTGTACGGGTGGAACTGGGACACTTCTTCTTGCATATAAACCGATTAACTGATATTTGTTGTCTGTGTGAATTTCCTGTTGGTGTTGATGTATTCAGAGGTTTTCCTCTAGCAGGTGAAACCCCCCTGGCTGTAGGGTTGCGGGATTTAATACTGTTGTGTGTTATACTGTATACCCTTGAAGGTGGACTGTTAAATAATAAGCAATTGGACCAAATTGGACCCAATTGTGTTAGGCATTTGCCTAGCTGGCACCCCAAAACAAAATACCATCCAGTCTTACCGTTACACTATAGGCGAACTGATGGCTGTCCATCTCTACATTAGACAGGTGGTTGCAGACTATGCGTTCAAACGTCTTCATCACGACTGAAGTTAAAGCAACAGGCCTGTAGTCGTTCATGCTAACAGCATTGAACTTCTTAGGAATGGGAATCACGGTAGCGGATTTAAAACAGTCAGGAACTCTGCACAGTGTGAGAGACCAGTTAAAAATACCAGCAAGGACAGGAGACAATTGGTGTGCGCACTGCTTTAGAGTGCGGGCAGAGACCTGGTCTGGGCCCGCAGCTTTCCTGCTGTTTTGTTTTAGCAGGGAGCAGGGATCTAACCTCCTCCTCGCTAACAGTAAAGGGAGGGGGGCCAGCTACTGCACTGGGGGGAGTAGGGGGTGGAGCATCCCTAGGCTTGTCAAACCTGCAGTAGAATTCATTCAATTGGTCGGGGAGAAGGGGGTCCTCGTCAGGGGCTTTGCGGCTGGGTTTGTACCCTGTGATGGTCTGCATGCCTTGCCAGACGCCCTTGGTGGAGCTTGGCCTGCAGACCATCATTATATTTGGCTTTAGCCTTTTTCACGGCATGCTCAAATTTATACCTTGCCAATTTAAAAGCCTCCTTATCACCGCTCTTGAAGGCTTCGTTTTTCTTTGAGCATAGGATTTTAACCTCTATACTGAACCATGGTTTGTTATTACTAAAAACAGAAACAGTCTTAGATGGAATACAGATAGACTCACAGAAGTTAATATAGGAGGTGACTGTGTCGGTATACTCATCTAAGTCAACACAAGCATCTTGAAAAATGGACCAATGGAATTTGGTTCACAGTATAACAGGTCGTATCTGCTTTTAATCATATTCATTTGCTGTTCATATTCCTATCATGAAAGGGATACACTCTGTCTCTTTTGTAATCAATAAATATGTCTAGGTCCCACAGAAGTTACGTCTACAGCCTCTTATTGGACTCTAAACACACACACACACACACACACACACACACACACACACACACACACACACACACACACACACACACACACACACACACACACACACACACACACACACACACAGTATTTATACTCACTACTTGGAGGAAGCCACTTCATGCTGTTCCTTCTTCTTACAACTGGCAGGGATGAGTTGTCTAGATCCATCACCTTAATGGATTGCATTTTTTTTTTTTTTTTGGATTGCATTTTTATAGCGCTTTTCCAAGTGCTCAAAGCGCTTTACAATGGTCCATTCATTCATACATTGGGAAGTAGAGCGGCGAACAGTCGACGCCAGCGTCCCCACTTCCCACATTCACACACCAATGGTGGCCAACTCAGACTGACCAACACATTGGAGGCAATTTGGGGTTCAGTGTCTTGCCCAAGGACACTTCGACACGTAGACAGGAGGAGCCGGGATTCGAACCGCCGACCCACGGGTCATTGGACGACCTGCTCTACCTCCTGAGCCACAGCCGCCTCCAAATACAATGAAACATAAAGATAAAATAAATAATAATAATGATAAATGAATGCATATCTACTGTATTAAGAAAGATACAATCAAAAATCTTCCTCTCAGACTTACTTCATCATCAGTGTGTGTTGGAGTTTCAGTGGAGATGTCCGTTCCTTCATTCACTGGAACACAACAGACAGAAACACCTTGATGGAACCCTGTAGCCAAACACTACATCTCTACATGTATCCTTTTATTATAACTCTCTATAATTAAAGGCTCATAGGCCCTCATTTATCAAAGGAGCACAAATTTGTCCCCAAATTCCACCGTGGGTTTTGGAGTGCACACAAGTCCACACGGCATATATTTATATATTTCCTTCCTACAATGATAAATGTGACGTCAGAAATCAACCTGACACGCCCTTGGAAACAGGCCGCTCCTCCGTTTGTTTGCGACATGAACAACTCCAATACGACCAGCAACCATGGTGATGAGGGGGAAAAAAATAAAAACTTTCCACCGATTGCGCTTACCGCGGCCTGCCAGTTCATAAACTCATATCAACCTTATGGTGTGATCGGTGATTAATAAATGAATCGATGGCAGGCACATGACTGCAGGAGTGCAGGTGTTAGGCTACATATTAGTGTGATGATGCTGATTTACAAGCTTTCTATCCTTCGTGCAGACCGTTGTACAATACAAACCAGGCCAGGCGTAGGCTACTGTAACTCCACAGCAGCGCAATCTCCCGCCGATCCGCGATCACGACTCCCGAAATTGCTCTCGCAAGCAGCCTACTGTAGATTTGCAGTTTATCTGAGTGACTCAGGCGAACATATAAGCAACGTAGCATAAATAGACAGGCTGTGCATGTAGGCCTATTTGTCACTGCAAATAAAAGTGGCTTTTATTTATTTTTTCATCGGGATTAGGCATGTCATCTCGCATAGCCTATATATGCCTTTCCAAACCACGGCTATATTTTTTTCATCCGTATCATTTATTAGGTTTTATAGGTATTAGGAGTGAATAGATAACTTTAGATGCCTTTCTGCAGTTCAGACAATGCTGCTCCGCTTGTTTAGGACAGAAAAACAGGCAAGGACAAATCCTACGACAGCTCCCGACCTGATGTGGGTTTTGTGCGGATGTATCAACTTCAAGTTCATGGTGGGAATGATAAATGTCGAACAATGCGGGAATTCTGCTCGGGAGGCAGACTAGGGGCTCCATTTTTGTCACTGCTAAACCCCTTATCCCTTTTTTGCCTTTTTAAACTGTGAAAAAAGAACAGACTACAAGTTCACAATGTGTCAATAGATTGGCAATAGTAAAAAAAAATGATAAGGGGTTTAGGATAAGGGGTTTAGATTGTAACGAAGATGGAGGCCTCCTAGGTGTGATAAAATGTGCCAATAGTTCATGTAAATTAGCATTTTTGAAGACACCATGGGAAAATACAAGCATGTTTACGCCAAGTCCTGTGAATTTGTTCACAGGACTTGACAAGACTATACTGTTAATTTAGAACCCAATTCTGGTGAGCTTTTTTAGGCCCCCTGTCCAAACACATCGGCACCATGGAATCTCTCTGATAGGGTATATCACTCAGCAATTATAAGGTCAACACTGATGAATTGAAAAGGATGGTCCATGTTGTAAGCAAGTACAATGCTTTATCAGTGTGTCAGTGTCGTTTGCCACACTGCATGGACAGCACCACCGGATTATGCTGCTGAAAAAATAATGGTTTCATGCAAATCCCAACAATCAATCGACCATATTGGAGAGAGTGTAGTGTAATGTGTGGCCACACTGGTTTGTGTTGCCAAAACAGAGTGATGATTTCATGTCATGGCTGATGTGCAGCACAGACAGTTAAAGACACCAGGTGTTCTGGAATATTGGGTTGAAGAAAGAGAGGACTTTACATCTAGTCCCCAGCAGGAGGAGCTCTGACTGAGGACTTCCACCTTTCAATATTATTATTTAAAAAAAATATATGTTTTTTTTTTCTCACCAGAAAACAGATGGAGGTTGTGCGCTTTTGATGAATCCATCATGGTTAAAATGAATATCAAATACCTAAATACTGAACCAAGCAACTTATAAAGTAAACTGTCTGGGGGTTCACAGGAGAACGAGTACGCATAGATGATAAAATGACAAACATTTTGTTTAAGTAAAATATCCCCTCAACTGTGAGTGGACAAAACCATAAAGCAGTTCTATGGGTTTACAATACAAAGGGCAAAACATTATGGATCGGGGAATCATATTTTACGCAGCCCAGTTTTAATTTTCAGCCTTTGAGGGAGGTTTTGAAGGAGTCAAGTGATTTTTATGTCTTAATGACTGTTGGTTGGTTTGTGCTACCTGGTCGGCAGTTTAGACCTCAGATACAGCATATACATATACAGCAGATGTAATGTATTGCCATGTTTTAGTGGTTAGATTGTAAAGTATATTCTGCTTAAATTGTAAATGGTCATTGGTAATTTTAACTAATGTGTAGGCATGTCAGGTATTGCAATGTTTTAAAATAATGTAAACCACTCTGAATTAAGAGTGTCTGCTAAATGCCTGAATTGTAAATTGTTGGTAGGGAGTTCCACAAGTCTACTTTAGTCCTGTAATAATAATGGATTGCATTTTTATAGCGCTTTTCCAAGTGCTCAAAGCGCTTTACAATGGTCCATTCATTCATACATTACCTGTGTGTGACAGAAGTGATTTCAGTGTAAATAATGACAACATACCCATCTTCGACCTGATGCTCTCTCGTTGTTTCTTCACCTCCATCTGTCGTCGTGTTGCTCTCTCATCCTGGGTTCTCCTTTTCTTCTCAGTCTCCTCTAACACTGTTCTGTCCATCTCAAAACAGCCTCCTTTCTCTCCTGCCACCATCTCCTCGATCTTCTCTAACAGCTCCCTGACCTGAGTGTCATCATCCCTGATCTGATTGTTGAAGACATGATACCTGTTCCCACATTTATCTACCAGCCTCTGGAGAGCCTCTCCTTCACTCTCAATGAAATGCTCAATGGATCTACCTGCTAGATAGTCTCCATAGGAGAACAGCAACATAGTTTGATGCCAAAATGACTCAGTGAGAAACTGCATGTGATCCTCCATGTTTTTACATTTATCAGCTGGACATGACTGACCTGCTCTTATAACCAGGAGGAGAGCATGTGGACCTGGAGGACACAGAGATGAACTAAGAACTATCTCCTGTTTGATCAGCTCAGGTGTTTCAGTTAGAGAAGCATTAATAAACCATCCTGGAGTGTTAACCACAGTAACATTTCTTCCTGCTACGTCTCCCTGTCTCTTCTCACACTGATCTGTTCTCTCTAAACTAAACTGCTCTGATTCTGAACCCAGGATGGTGTTTCCTGATGAACTCTTCCCTGAGGTTTTATATCCCAGAAGTGTAATTCTCATCTCTGACAGATGGAGGTCATCACCTGGAATATAAGAACGAATACATTGAATATGTACCTCTTCATGAATGGTAATGATGCATTTATATAGCGCCTTCATCCAAGGGGCTTCATATAGATTGTGGATCCAGTTCACACACAAATGGCGACAGAAACCATTCAAGGTACTGACAGCACATCAGGACCAATTAGGGGTTCAGTGTCTTGCTCAGGGACATTACTAACCCTGGGGGAGCCGGGATCGAACTGGCAACCTTGTACTGCCGCCCCTGCTGTGTGTGTGTGTGTGTGTGTGTGTGTGTGTGTGTGTGTGTGTGTGTGTGTGTGTGTGTGTGTGTGTGTGTGTGTGTGTGTCTGTGTGTGTGTGTGTGTGTGTGTGTGTGTGTGTGTGTGTGTGTGTGTGTGTGTGTGTGTGTGTGTGTGTGTGTGTGTTGGGGGGATAAGGCTGGTATGCCTCATATTTGACCTCTGTAACTAAAAAGTCACATTTAAAAACATACAATATTGAAGTATATTTTGATCCATAAATGAATCATATCTACTGTTATTTTGTATTATATTTACTGTTATTTTGTATCATATTTACTGTTATTTTGTATCATATTTACTGTTATTTTGTATCATATTTACTGTTATTTTCACATTGTGGGACATTAAATCTGGGTGACCGTGACTAAAAGACATGTCATGAGGCCAGTTTCAAATTGCAGCCATCAGTAGGTGTCCTTTGAGAGTGATTTTGAAGGGATTTACATGTCTTAATGACTGTTGGTAGGGCGTTCCATATTTTGGTGTCATAAGAGAGCAAAGACTTTACTCCTGTGTATCTGAGACATTAGTGACAGATGTGATTTCAGTGTAAATAATGACATACCCATCTTTGACCTGATGCTCTCTCGTTGTTTCTTCACCTCCATCTGTCGTCGTGTTGCTCTCTCATCCTGGGTTCTCCTTTTCTTCTCAGTCTCCTCTAACACTGTTCTGTCCATCTCAAAACAGCCTCCTTTCTCTCCTGCCACCATCTCCTCTATCTTCTCTAACAGCTCCCTGACCTGAGTGTCATCATCCCTGATCTGATTGTTGAAGACATGATACCTGTTCCCACATTTATCTACCAGCCTCTGGAGAGCCTCTCCTTCACTCTCAATGTACTGCTCAATGGATCTACCTGCTAGACGGTCTCCAAAGGAGAACAGTAACATAGTGTTATCCCAGACTGAATCACTGAGAAACTGCATATGTTCGTCCATGTTTTTACACTCATCAGCTGGACATGACAGACCTGCTCTTATAACCAGGAGGAGAGCATGTGGACCTGGAGGACACAGAGATGAACTAAGAACTATCTCCTGTTTGATCAGCTCAGATGTTTGGTTTAGAGAGTAATCAGCCCACCATCCTGGAGTGTTAACCACAGTAACATTTCTTCCTGCTACGTCTCCCTGTCTCTTCTCACACTGATCTGTTCTCTCTAAACTAAACTGCTCTGATTCTGAACCCAGGATGGTGTTTCCTGATGAACTCTTCCCTGAGTCTTTAGCTCCCAGAAGTGTAATTCTCATCTCTGACAGATGGAGGTCATCATCTGGAATATAAGAAAGAATACATTGAATATGTACCTGTTTATGAATGGTAAATGGTGCATTTGTATATAGCGCCTTCATCCAAGGTGCTTCATATAGATATCTGTATCTCTTGAGTATATAGAAGTAAACTTGCAGTATACTTTCGTATTATTTTTAAGTTTTGCTAATGTTAGTTAAATTCAACATTTATAGCACTTATTAAAAGGGTAGTTATAAATACACTCATTGTAAATATATTTAAATACACTTAAAACATAGAATTTTCACAGCACACTTTTAAAAAGTGTACTAGGATTATAACCACAAATTAACCATAAGTGTATTTGTCACAAGAATGCTTTAAAGTTATTAATAAGTAAGTCACATTTATGATACTTTACTAAAGTGCACTATTATCATATTAATATTGCACTAGGAGATAATCACACTAATTTAAAATATATGTAAATATATTTTGAATATTGTGTACTTAAATGGAACTTAAATAAAGTAGAATTAAAAACTACTTCAATAAAACTGAAAATAAGTGTACTATGATTAAATATATTAAAATACAAATTAAATGTTATTTCAAATTAGTGTACTTTCTGAAAACATATTTAAAATGTATTTAGAATAAATAGCTAAAAATTGACTTTTGTCTAACATACTTTAATTATACTTTAAATACAATTGGCATAAAAACTATTTGAATTTAATACATTAAAGAACAGTTTTAATATATTTGTTAAAAATACATTTAAAAATAATATATTTTAAATATATTTAAATTAAATACAAAAATCTCAAGTATACTTACAATATTCTTTGTATACTTTAAGTATATTTTTAATACATTGAAGTGTACTACTTTTTTACCTGGGGATCCATTTTACACCAATGGCGACAGAAACCATTCAATTTACTGACAGCACATCAGGACCAATTAGGGGTTCAGTGTCTTGCTCAGGGACATTACTAACCCTGGGGGAGCCGGGATCGAACTGGCAACCTTGTACTGCCGCCCCTGCAGTGTGTGTGTGTGTGTGTGTGTGTGTGTGTGTGTGTGTGTGTGTGTGTGTGTGTGTGAGAGAGTGAGTGAGTGAGTGAGTGAGTGAGTGAGTGAGTGAGTGAGTGAGTGAGTGAGTGAGTGAGTGAGTGAGTGAGTGAGTGTGTGTGTGTTTTGGGGGATAAGACTGGTATGCCTCATACTTGACCTCTGTAATGAGTCACATTGAAAGCATACAATATTGAAGTATATTTTGATCCATGAATTAATCATATTTAGTGTTATTTTGTATCGTATTTACTGTTATTTTAACATTATGGGACAATAAATCTGGGTTATTTTGGTAGGTTAAAAGACACGTCACGGCTAAACCTCTGAAGTGCCAATCTGAAAGGATTTACAGTACATGTCTTAATGGCTGTTGGTAGGGCGTTCCACATTTTGGTGTCATAGGAGTGCAAAGACTTTAGTCCTGTGTATCTGAGACATTAGTGACAGATGTGATTTCAGTGTAAATAATGACATACCCATCTTTGACCTGATGCTCTCTCGTTGTTTCTTCACCTCCATCTGTCGTCGTGTTGCTCTCTCATCCTGGGTTCTCCTTTTCTTCTCAGTCTCCTCTAACACTGTTCTGTCCATCTCAAAACAGCCTCCTTTCTCTCCTGCCACCATCTCCTCTATCTTCTCTAACAGCTCCCTGACCTGAGTGTCATCATCCCTGATCTGATTGTTGAAGACATGATACCTGTTCCCACATTTATCTACCAGCCTCTGGAGAGCCTCTCCTTCACTCTCAATGAAATGCTCAATGGATCTACCTGCTAGAAGGTCTCCATTGGAGAACAGTAACATAGTGTTATCCCAGACTGAATCACTGAGGAGCTGCATGTGATCCTCCATGTTTTTATACCAATCAGCTGGACATGACTCATCTGCTCTTATAACCAGGAGGAGAGCATGTGGACCTGGAGGACACAGAGATGAACTAAGAACTATCTCCTGTTTGATCAGCTCAGATGTTTGATTTAGAGAGTTATTAATCCACCATCCTGGAGTGTTAACCACAGTAACATTTCTTCCTGCTACGTCTCCCTGTCTCTTCTCACACTGATCTGTTCTCTCTAAACTAAACTGCTCTGATTCTGAACCCAGGATGGTGTTTCCTGATGAACTCTTCCCTGATTCTTTATGTCCCAGAAGTGTAATTCTCATCTCTGAGAGTTTCTCACTGGACCCTGAAAATACAAGAGCGATATTCATACATCACTTCATATTAAATATGTAAATAAAATGTTAAATGGTGCAATTATATTTATCATCTCTCATATCATCACACTTTCATACACCGTTGGCAGAAGAAACCGTGCAAGGTACCAACCAACACATCAGACAGTGAAATCAACTTGACTGACTGAGGCAGACAGCCGTGGCTGATGGTACATGAGTCCTGACCCATGTTAATGGTCGCAACCAATGGTTATCAGTCACAAACCCGCCAACCGTTTTACTATCAGCCCCTTCACAGGTCGCTACTAAACCTAATCCTAACCTTAGCCCTAAACATAACCTCAGTAAAACCTATGTCTAAACCTAACCTAACCGCAGAGGATAGGATTCCTGCCGCGACGTATAGGATATCTGCCACGACGGATAGGATACCTGCCGTGGCAGATATAGGAAAAGGTAGGGGAAGTTACAATTGGTTGTACTCATTTGTGACTCATTTACTCATTTATCAGCCGCGGCTGTCTGACTAATTCTGTGTGCCTGCCAGTATGGCAGAAGCACACAGGTTGTGATTCGTCAGTCATACTTAATCCATGTTTAACTATCTATCCGAAATTTTGACCGCTATGGCCGGCCGCACGGTTTGCACAATCCCCGCAATATATACATCAAAACGTGCGGCTCGGCCGGGAAAGATGTGCTTGTGCTTTTCTTTCCGATACGCGTTACCGTGCCAACGTAATTCGCAATAAACGACGCAAAAAATCCCCATTCGAAATGAATGGGGGCACACCGAAAACATCAGAAAAAGAAGCGCTTATTTGGAGCCACATTACTCTGGCACACTGTGGCGTAGAAACACGATTTTAACTTTAAACAGCAGACGCGGCTCTCGACTTCGTCACGGTTCAGACGGTATTCGAATATGTTGCACGGTTTGTCCGCTATCGCAGTTCAAAGTGTGCATGGTTCAAGAATTTAGCGGAGCTTAGAGGCTCGCACGACCAGTGAGCGAGTGAAACAGTGCGAGATGCAGTGTCTCGAGGTTCGGGTCATGACCGAACAAATCGTCCTCACGGCCACAATATTCGCTTTACACGCGTGGTTTTCGGACATTTTGTAGACAAACTTCTCGCCTTTCACCCAATGTGACCACTAAAGCACAGTCAGGTACAGAACCGGTGCTACGGGCCTCAGAGCGAGATGACGTAACCTCCCGTCTCCATATTAATTACATTGTAATGTGCTGCATTTTGGCGTTTGACGTTTCCTTTCAAACGCAAATTCTTAAATCGCTCTCACGACCACGTCTTTTATCGTACCAATACCACGATCGCACACAACATAGCTTGCGAAGTCGTAACGCCCACATAAAAAAAAGTAAACGCTTACGAGTTTTAATTTTCGCGTGAGAGGCCTTCGTTCCAAGAGAGTGCTACCCATTGACTCCCTGTTACTAATGGACAATACTATCTGTACTGATGCACTGACCACAGGTGTAACAGATCAGGCCCTAATTAGATGGCTGCCACTAGCCACACGCGCGCAGACACACGCACACACATGCTCTCCTCTCCAGTCTATGCTTTGCTGCATAGTGTACGTGCTCATGGAGTTCTCCATATTTGGGCATTGAGTGTGTGACGCGCACACACACACACGCGCGCGCGCATGCACACACACACACACGCGCGCGCATGCACACACACACTCTCGCGCGCACACGCATGCACACACACAGTCCGGGTCCTCTCTGAGGTCACCTGATGGGCCACGACTGGTTATTCATGCATGCAGCCACACACGCACACACACATACACACACACACACACACACGCAAGCACACATGCACACTCACGCACACACACATTGGCAAGTCAGTTGGCAAAACATCCTCTCTCTCCTGTATTAAGCCTATGTCGCTCGCCCTGACACCCTCTCTCTCCAGTATTAAGCCCATGTCGGTCGCCCTGACACCCTCTCTCTCCTATATTAAGCCTATGTCGCTCGCCCTGACACCCTCCCTCTCCTATATTAAGCCTATGTCGCTCGCCCTGACACCCTCTCTCTCCTATACTAAGCCTATGTCGCTCGCCCTGACACCCTCTCTCTCCTATACTAAACCTATGTTGATCGCCCCAACAGCCTCTCTCTCCTGTATTAAGCCTCTGCATTAATTGGCATAATTTAGGATTATTAACTACACTTAGCATTAGCTTAACTTAGCATTATTAGCATTACTTAGCATTATTAGCATTTTCACAATAGTTAGCATTATTAGCATTATTAACAATGCTTAGCATTACCATGACTTAGCTTTATTGGCATTACCTAGCATTATTAGCATTTCACAATACTTAGCATTACTTAGCATTATTAACAATGCTTAGCGTTAGCATTACTTAGGACTCTCACATGGAAACCCCCCATTTACATTCCATATTTTGAAATATGTAATGCTTATTTACCTGGCAAGCATGTTAGCATGCAGGTAGTATATTAGCATAGCTTTAGCATGTTAGCATGCTACTACGTTAGCATAGCATGTTAGCATGCCAACTCCCGCGAAAGTTTGCACAGACTTGGCGAGTGGCAGGCACACAGTAAAATTTCTTAGAAATTTTGTTTCTAGGTCAAGTTGATTTCACCCTTCCATTAATGTAGGGTTCAGTGAATTGCTCAGGACTTTAGAATTGTAAAAATCTAATTCAATATAATCATATAGTTAATCACTGATTGGTTAACCTGAAGATGAGGTCATCTCTGTAGGTTTACTGCTCATCTTCTTCCATAACTTCTTCATCCTGTCAGGTGACCAGAAATCTAGGGAAATAATTGTTATAAGTTATGATGGGGGGGGGGGGGGGGGGGGGGGGGGGGGGGGGGGGGGGTTAGAATAGGTTAAAGTCCTCAGTGTACTCAGGTATCTCTGTCTCCTGTGAACTTTATTGTTATTTGATTGTAAAACATTCTGCTTTATGTTGTTAAAGGACCACTTCACCACTCTACAACCTGACTTCATATGAATGGCTCTTATTTTACACTATCAACCAACTGTCCATCATTTAGCCTGGGGACCACCTGGAACCCTCTCTGTCCATCATTTAGCCTGGGGACCACCTGGAACCCTCTCTGTCCATCATTTAGCCTGGGGACCACCTGGAACCCTCTCTGTTCATCATTTAGTCTGGGGACCACCTGGAACCCTCTCTGTTCATCATTTAGTCTGGGGACCACCTGGAACCCTCTCTGTTCATCATTTAGTCTGGGGACCACCTGGAACCCTCTCTGTCCATCATTTAGCCTGGGGACCACCTGGAACTCTCTTAAGGACCACGGGTTGAAAACCTCTGCTCTACATTACTGCATGGAAGCTTAACTGTATTGTGTTTGGTGACTTTGATTAAGAAATTGATATAATAAATGAAAACTATCAGTGTGAGACAGTTGTGTCATCACTATCTGCACATTTTAATTAGTATTATTAGTAATTAGTGTAATGAGTGTACATTGTATCCAATCTTACTTTGTTGTCTTGTGGTTTAACTGATGTCTTCAGCCCAGGTGTGGTTGTGAATCTCTGACCTGTTCTATAACACACACACACACACACACACACACACACACACACACACACACACACACACACACACACACCACACACACACACACACACACACACACACACACACACACACACACACACACAATAATAAAACTTTGTCACACCATGTGACCTGGATATATGGATGATATATTGATCCAGATCAATTATTACCTCTTTTATGACCCAAACCATCCACCTTTTATGTTCCACTACAACACTTTAGGGTTCCAAGCGCTAAACCGCTTATGCGTAAACTTCTTTGCCATTTTCACTATTTGGATTTTAACAGTTAAAATGGCCAGTACACAAGCTCATAACGTGTCAATGTAGACCGGCCCGTTGAACTATTCAAAATTGTTGTGCAAAACAGTCAATATAGGAAAAAGACCTACAGTATGTACACCTACTGTGACACGTGTAGAGGATAGAAATTCCCAACGTCAAAAAGGAAAAACCAGCCACACACTGTCTACAACTACAGGTAACTTTAATCAGGGAGCAGCAACGTTTCAGCCATCAGCAGGCTGTAACTTTTTACAAGGACACCAGGAGAGAGCCTGCTGGGCATTATGCGGCCCCCGGGGGCCAAGTGCGGCCCTTTGGCTGACTCTGACCGGCCCGGGGACCACCAGTGGTCCATGAGAGAGTTCCAGTTAAATATGGAGAGTTGGTTAACCAGATGTAACTCTTTGAGAGCGTAAAAAAATGAAACCAAATGGACCCTTTTCAACGAGTGGTCCGGGGACCACCAGTGGTCCTTGAGAGGGCCCAGGTGGTCCCCAGCTAAAGTTGGTTAACCAGATGTAACTCTTAATAATGTAAAACGTGAAACCAAATGGACCCTTGTTGGGTCCATTTGTTGGGTCCATAGTTTTGTGGTCTGTGGGGCTAAAATGTAATCAAATCTTGGTCCTCTGTGGCTCAAATAAATAGAGGGCCCCGGTATCAAAAAGTTTGATCTTACTCTTACTTTCATCTTGAAATTAAATTAATACTACACTCACATTACATTAATACTACACTCACCCACACCCCCAAACCACACTCACCCACACCCCCAAACCACACTCACCCACACCCCCAAACCCACTCACCCACACCCCCAAACCACACTCACCCACACCCCAAACCACACTCACCCACACCCCCAAACCACACACACCCCCACACCCCCCAAACCACACTCACCCCACCCCCAAACCACTCACCCACACCCCCCAAACCACACTCACCACACCCCCAAACCACTCACCCACACCCCCCAAACCACACTCACCCACACCCCCAAACCACTCACCCACACCCCCAAACCACACTCACCCACACCCCCAAACCACTCACCCACACCCCCAAACCACACTCACCCACACCCCCAAACCACACTCACCCACACCCCCAAACCACTCACCCACACCCCCAAACCACTCACCCACACCCCCAAACCACTCACCCACACCCCCAAACCACTCACCCACACCCCCAAACCACACTCACCCACACCCCCCAAACCACATTCACCCACACCCCCAAACCACTCACCACCCACCCCCAAACCACACTCACCCACACCCCCAAACCACTCACCCACACCCCCCAAACCACACTCACCCACACCCCCAAACCACTCACCCACACCCCCCAAACCACTCACCCACACCCCCAAACCACTCACCCACACCCCCCAAACCACACTCACCCACACCCCCCAAACCACTCACCCACACCCCCCAAACCACACTCACCCACACCCCCAAACCACTCACCCACACCCCCCAAACCACTCACCCACACCCCCCAAAAACCACTCACCCACACCCCCAAACCACACTCACCCACACCCCCAAACCACTCACCCACACCCCCCAAACCACTCACCCACACCCCCCAAACCACTCACCCACACCCCCAAACCACTCACCCACACCCCCAAACCACACTCACCCACACCCCCAAACCACTCACCCACACCCCCAAACCACACTCACCCACACCCCCAAACCACTCACCCACACCCCCAAACCACACTCACCCACACCCCCCAAACCACACTCACCCACACCCCCAAACCACTCACCCACACCCCCAAACCACACTCACCCACACCCCCAAAACCACACTCACCCACTACCCCCCAAACCACACTCACCCACACCCCCAAACCACACTCACCCACACCCCCAAACCACTCACCCACACCTCCAAACCACACTCACCCACACCCCCAAACCACTCACCCACACCCCCAAACCACTCACCCACACCCCCCAAACCACTCACCCACACCCCCAAACCACTCACCCACACCCCCAAACCACACTCACCCACACCCCCAAACCACACTCACCCACACCCCCAAACCACTCACCCACACCCCCAAACCACACTCACCCACACCCCCAAACCACACTCACCCACACCCCCCAAACCACTCACCCACACCCCCAAACCACACTCACCCACACCCCCCAAACCACTCACCCACACCCCCCAAACCACACTCACCCACACCCCCAAACCACACTCACCCACACCCCCCAAACCACACTCACCCACACCCCCCAAACCACTCACCCACACCCCCAAACCACACTCACCCACACCCCCCAAACCACACTCACCCACACCCCCAAACCACTCACCCACACCCCCCCAAACCACACTCACCCACACCCCCCAAACCACTCACCCACAACCCCAAACCACTCACCCACACCCCCCAAACCACACTCACCCACACCCCCAAACCACTCACCCACACCCCCAAACCACACTCACCCACACCCCCCAAACCACTCACCCACACCCCCAAACCACTCACCCACACCCCCAAATCACTCACCCACACCCCCAAACCACTCACCCACACCCCCAAACCACTCACCCACACCCCCAAACCACACTCACCCACACCCCCAAACCACTCACCCACACCCCCAAACCACTCACCCACACCCCCCAAACCACTCACCCACACCCCCAAACCACTCACCCACACCCCCAAACCACACTCACCCACACCCCCAAACCACACTCACCTACACTCCTGTACAAAGTACAATATATTTTTTATCTTACACTATGTGACCTAGACAGACAGATCCAGATCAATTATTACCTCTTTTATGACCCAAACTATCAACCACCTGATTCTCCCCCTGTTGTTTTCACTACTTCCTCTACAGCAGTTGTTTGCAACCTTTTTGATACCAGGGCCCACTACTTTTCAGAATATGACAACAATTTGATGACATTTTTAGCCTCACAGACCCAGAACTAAAGATTGTAACATGACACCTGCAAGGGGCCATTTGGTGTTTACACTCTCAAAGCAAGTTAACCAGCAAGTTAACCAACTTTCCATCATTTAGCCTGGGGACCACCTGGAACCCTCTCAAGGACCACTGGTCTTAGTTGAAAACCACTGCTCTACAGCAGATTTTAACATTTTAAATACCTATAACCGGTCCATAATCAGCTCATTTGTATCTATGTGGTTTTAATCACATTAACACAGTTATAAAATCTGCTTTTAGATTTCTAGCATTTATTTAACACATCCTGACTATAAAATATTAAATGTGGCATAAATCAATCATATAGTTGGTTTATTGGTCATTATCATTTTTGTGTCATATAGTTTTTTGTCATATCTGACTCCCCACTAGTAAGCTGCAACCACATAACAAACAGTGTTGGGAATATTACTTTACCTTGTTAATATATTACTTATTAATTATTACCTTCATTTTAAAGCAATATATTATATTACAATATTACTGTCTGAGCAAGTGTAATATATTAATATTACTATTACATATTACTTAAAAAAAACATTTTACAAAATATATAATTAAATATTTAGTATCACTATTAATCAAATATTGTGTAGACCAGTGGCATACCTACAATAAAGCAAGCACACTTGCTATCTGGGAAAATCCATATGAAATCAACTTGAAAAAATGTCCTCCTGAATAAATAATTTGATGACAAATTATAGAAAATAAGTAATTATTTAACTTCTTTCAATGAGACAGATTGACAGAAAGTAATATTGAAAGTAATGCAGTAATGCAGAAAGAAAAGTATAATATATTAGATTGTTTTTGTTAAGTAATATATTTATATTACAAGTTACTGCATTTTGGTAATATATTATGTAATATATTAAGTTACGTAGTGCACATGTCCCAACACTGATAACAAATAATAATAATAATAATAATAATAATAATAGCAGCAGGAATAAAAGGACAAATAAATCAAAACTTCCTCAGGCATGTCACACAGCACAATAAAGATTAGCTTTCTCAAATAATAATAAATAAGTGATTATACGGTAAATTCCTCTCCTGACCATCAGAAACCACATCAGATAAATATTCCTTATTCTGAACCCCATTATCTTCCACATAGTGATCACTAGTCTTCCTGGAATCCACATAGAAATGTACATAAAAACAGAATTGAAGTTAAAACCAGATGAATCAAGTTATCAGCTAAAACGGTAAATACCAACCAACACAATGTTCACACAGAAATAACAAAACAATAAAGGGAGTGTATTACAGGTTGAAAAACCTCTATAAACAACAGTTCTTAACACGCTATGTTGGTTGTGTTTTGGCAACACAAGATAGACCTACCCTGGGCTGACTGACCTAGTATAAAGTTCATGACAGAAACCTGTATATAGTAACTATTCATGAAAGAAGTGTGGTGAGATAAATATTATTCTACTTCACATCTTTTCCTACTCTTACCTCCACTTGCTGTGGTTCTGTGGTGTGTGGGTTCAAATCCTACGCTGCTCTGTGGTGAATGTTAGGCTCTGTTCCTCAGTGACTCAGGTGTGAGTTGAAGTGAAGTCTGTGAGGGAAGGAGAATTAGTTACCAGTCAGTCAGAGCTAAGCCACGCCCCTTTATGAACCCTGGAAGATGACTGGCTGTAGAGGAATTATAGAGATGCGCAGTGACGTCACCGCCCCGGTTCCGGAAGTCTTTTCCCAATTCATTTTTCTCATAGACTTTTCGAAAATAATTTATATCAAGACGATTACGCCACGGACAAAGCCAACTCGAGTCGTGACGAATCATGATGACACACACAAACTTTTGGGACAATAAAATAATTTCTAAGATGAAAAACGAAACAAAAAGTCTTGTATCATGCCGTTTTCTACTTCTTCCCAATTATATATTATATGACGATATTGTGTTTGTTGTCATGATTTGTCACGACCTCAGTTGGCTTTGGCCGCGGCGTAATCGTCTTGATATAAATTATTTTCGAAAAGTCTATGAGAAAAATGAATGGGGAAAAGACTTCCGGAACCGGGGCGGTGACGTCACTGCGCAGCTCTATTACCCACAGTTCATAGTGTTACTCCAGGAGAATGACAGCAATCACAAATGTCAACAAACAATAATGTTTTCTCACTGTTCTCAAAGAGAGACAAAATGGAAGGACAAGATATATTTATATTTAATAATAACAATAAGGGAAACATGATGAGAAATGACAAATATAGCAAATGAGCAAGAAAATGAATATAGAAATGTGAACATTGCAACCCCTATCAAACAGTAAAACGTATTTAACTCAGATTCTGTTCAGCAATGTAGTTAAATATGCATTTTTTTTTTAAACTTGCTGTCAATACACTACAATTCAATAAACATTTCTCGGCCACCAAACAAACACATACTGTATATGAATGATGTTAAAGAGGCAGAACACCCCCATTCCTCTACAGCACTTATAGCTTCCCAATCAAACAAATGAAAAATTAAATAAAAAAGTACTCAATTGTTCGTTTTACTTCAGTAAAAGTATCAATACTGTCATAGAAATGACAGTCTGGAATTCAAATGAAAGTTGCTGTAATATTTTAATATGTAAACATCAAATGATGTTAGTTTATTAGATGAATTTACTGTTACTGTGTGACCCCCAGTGAGGCATGCAGTGACCTCCACAACAATGACCAGAAATACTTCATATTCACCCAAAGCAGAGCAGAACTCCCTCCATGGGACTCTGGACATCAATATTAATAGACAGTAATTCATAATCGTTAAAAAATGTGAGTTAAACAACAGTCTGAATTGTAATTATTATTACCCTTTATAATAATAATTAGCTTTAAAGGGGAATTCCACACATTTTCAACATTTTTTGAGCGTGTACAAATGGAACCAAATGAACCCGTTAGGGTTCATTTGGTCCCAAAAGAAGCGTCTAAAGAAATCCATTAACATGGTGAAAATACATCTTGATGATGTCATCAAGATGTTTCACCATGTTAGTGGTTTTCTTCAGACCTCCATTTCTTGGGAACACAGAATGGGGGAACTTTTTTTTATCATGCCCACCCAACACCTCTAAGGTAGGCTACTGTATATAAATGACATAGTAAAATGATGGAAATGGGTGGACTTCCCCTTTAACTAATTACTACCTGCTGCAGCTCAGCTGAAACTCAGCAGCTTTCTGACTACAGTGTTCACCAACGATTCCAGGAGTTCCTCTAACAACTGGTATGAGAAACGATCCTTCCTCAACTACTTTATAGCTTTATGTACTTTACTGCTGCGCATTACCAAGGTTCAAGGTTGACTTTATTGCCCCTTGCGGGAAATTGGTTTGAAGCCAAGAAAAGTAGAAAAAACATACAGTAAAACATACAACATACTAACAAACATCAAGCATCATGCTAACACTAAAAACTAATCAGAAAAACACCCAGAGTCAAGGCAATTAATTTGGTACAACTATCAACGATAGCAAAGTGCAGCAGTGGGAAATGTACAAGACTTCAGAAATGGACTAGTCCTGGTTTTCTCCTATCTGTCATATGTCAAACTGCAGATTACAAAGAGACTCTCCCTGACTCCTAACAAATCTCGTAAGAGTTTGCCGGTGGTTGGTTAAATATATACTGTATATTACCAAATGGACCCTTACGGGTCCATTTGGTAAGGGTCCATGGCATCAAATTCTCCTGTGATGCCATACCTGGCACAGTAAAATACTTTCAAAGCATGTCTGGTGACCCCCCCCCCCCCCCCCCATGGCACCCTAGGCAACTGCCTAGTCTGCCTAATGGCAAAAACGCCCCTGTATAGGCCTATATATTAAGTATTTTAATGTGAAATATCATTGAAATGTGGGTTGTTTTGCATGCCATCATGTTCAGTGGGGTAGTCAGGGCATTTAGGGGGACATTGCCCCCCCATGCCCATGCCTAGATCCGGCCCTGACCCCTACTCAACATCTCTAAACATAAAATCTACCTGGGTTCACAGAGGAACTCTATTGGCTGCAGGTATCACATGACCATGGGAGACTGAATCTGAGAAAACAAAGACCAAGATCAGTCACAAAGAAAACTCATTTCAGATGCTAGTATTCACAAACCAGGGTGGGATTGACCACTGGGCGTACAGGGAGGTCTCCCGGTGGGCCACGACCCGTAGGGGGGCTGGTATCATACAGGGAGGTCTCCCGGTGGGCCACGACCCGTAGGGGGGCTGGTATCATACAGGGAGGTCTCCCGGTGGGCCACGACCCGTAGGGGGGCTGGTATCATACAGGGAGGTCTCCCGGTGGGCCACGACCCGTAGGGGGGCTGGTATCATACAGGGAGGTCTCCCGGTGGGCCACGACCCGTAGGGGGGCTGGTATCATACAGGGAGGTCTCCCGGTGGGCCACGACCCGTAGGGGGGGCTGGTATCATACAGGGAGGTCTCCCGGTGGGCCACGACCCGTAGGGGGGGCTGGTATCATACAGGGAGGTCTCCCGGTGGGCCACGACATGTAGGGGGGCTGGTATCATACAGGGAGGTCTCCCGGTGGGCCACGACATGTAGGGGGCGCTGGTATCACGCTATGATTAAGAGCACTGGTTTTCAACCTTTTTGATCCCAGGGCCCACTATTCATTCAGAATTTTGAGCCACAGACCAGCTTTTGAGGACATTTTAGCGGCAACAGACCCCAAAACTAAAGATTTATTTTGCTTTTTGGTCCACAATTCCAGGCTGGATTTGGGAAACAAACCAGTGAAACATACAGATAATAATGAGCATTAATCTTCTACATTTTCTAACTAGACTTGGGCCAATTTAGATGAATATTTTAACTCTTGAGAGTGTTAACATGAAACCAAATGGACCCGCAAGGGTCCATTTGGTTTCATGTTTACGCTCTCAAAGAGTTCCATCTGGTTAACCAACTATACCAGGTAGAACAGGTCCATCACACGCTGGTTGTGGTTCGGCCGGTCTAGGTCAAATCACGCTAAAAATGTCTGGGCCGATTTTTTTTAGCCCAGTCCACCACTGTCACAAACCTTATTCTATCGGATCACTTGTTCTCTCTGAGGCGTATGCTCACAGGAAGAGACATAATTTGATTTTTATTGACAAACCTTTTTATTATTATTATTATTATTATTTGTGGATGTGATATACACTGCAACAATATGATGACAAAACCAAAAACAAAATGAGATCATATGACTGATGATTATACATTACGTGTTAAAGAACAAGTAGAATCTGTGAAATGAAATACGTGTGCTTTGAAAACCTTTAGAATCTACGATAAGCGAAAAAAACAAAACAAAAACACAAAATCAAGTTTCATAAACTGACAGCAGGATGGCCATTATTAGGCCAGTGGTTTTCAACCTTTTTGATACCAGGGCCCACTATTTATACAGCATTTGAGCCACGAAGGACCACCATTTGAAGACATTTTAGCCCCACAGACCCCAAAACTAAAGATTTACTGTATTTTTACTTTTGTCCACAATTCCAGGCTGGATTTGGGGAAACCAAACAGTCCAACATACAGATCATTAAATGACCATTAATCTTCTACATTCTCTAGTTGTGTAGACTTGGGATAATTCACATGATGAATATTTTAACTCTTTGAGAGCGTAAACATGAAACCAAATGGACCCGCAAGGGTCCATTTGGTTTCATGTTTACGCTCTCAAAGAGTTACATCTGGTTAACCAACTTTTCATCTGGTTAAACAACTTGGCTGGGGAACCCTCTCAAGGACCACTGGTGGTCCCCGGACCACTGGTTGAAAACCACTTCCTCATTAGACATGGAAACAGAACTAGCAAAGTGAAAATAAGTCTTTTTGTTGCCAGAAATTCACAAAAACAGAATAATAAGTAGATGCTTAACACGGGGACCTATAAAGTAGTGAAAATAGCAGATCTACAAGTTCTACACGTGTTGCATGAGCTTATACATCCGCTATTTTCACTACTTCTAATTATTATTTAAAAAGGTATAGCAAGTGATTCGCGTGATTCGGAAAACCCTCGGTAGCAAGATACAGTATGCACATGCACACACTCTACAATGAGGGGAAGTGCAACAGGCCAACAACACATACACCAAGGCCCCGCCCCCACTAGATCCTGATTGGAGGAAAGCCTCCATATCCTGATTGGACGAAAGGCTTTTCTCCCAAATCCTCTAAACTGAAACTGAAACTAGGGTTTATTTGACCCCAGGGTCTCACTGGGGACAGGGATGAACTCCTTATATGGTCACCATGCTCTATAGTAGGGAGGATTAGACAAAAAAAGAAAAAATAACAATATTTGAATAAAGTGAAATCACTTAGTATAGCTTTAAAAATAAAACAATTCATTTTTTATTAAAGGGATATACATTTACATCTTGATCAAAATGGGATTTTTGCTCGAGTCGTGACCCATACGGGTCACGACCCATTATTTGGGAGAGCGTCTTCTATTCATCCTGAGAAATGAACGTCAGTGTATTTCTGTTGTACTACATGTATCTACAGTATACATAGCAGTGGTTGTCAAAGCGCCAGGGACCACCAGCATGACCAGGCACCAGACAGGGGTCCTTCAGACAGAGAGTTCCAGGCGGTCCCCATGAGCTAAATGATTGTTTAGATCCAAATGGACGTCCATTTGTCTTGGTTCTAGACCAGTTTGTGAACCACTGCTACTGTCAGGATGCTTAAGCCACTATTTTTCTTTTCAGAAAGAATCTATCTGATCTATAAGCTGACGGTGTGCAGATTGTCTATTTATCTGATCTATAAGCTGACGGTGTGTAGATTGTCTATTTATCTGATCTATAAGCTGACGGTGTGCAGATTGTCTATTTATCTGATCTATAAGCTGACAGTGTGCAGATTGTCTATTTATCTGATCTGTAAGCTGACGGTGTGCAGATTGTCTATTTATCTGATCTATAAGCTGACAGTGTGCAGATTGTCTATTTATCTTCTGATCTATAAGCTGACGGTGTGCAGATTGTCTATTTATCTGATCTATAAGCTGACGGTGTGCAGATTGTCTATTTATCTGATCTATAAGCTGACGGTGTGCAGATTGTCTATTTATCTGATCTATAAGCTGACGGTGTGTAGATTGTCTATTTATCTGATCTATAAGCTGACGGTGTGCAGATTGTCTATTTATCTGATCTATAAGCTGACGGTGTGCAGATTGTCTGTTTATCTGATCTATAAGCTGACGGTGTGCAGATTGTCTATTTATCTGATCTATAAGCTGACGGTGTGCAGATTGTCTATTTATCTGATCTATAAGCTGACGGTGTGCAGATTGTCTATTTATCTGATCTATAAGCTGACGGTGTGCAGATTGTCTATTTATCTGATCTGAAAGCTGACGGTGTGCAGATGGTCTATTTATCTGATCTGTAAGCAGATTGTCTGTTTGCCAAAGTGTGGTTTGCTTTGATTCAGTGGTTTTCATACCAGGGCCCACTAGTTTTTCTGTACTTTCGCCAAGGACCACAATTTAGTAGAAATAAGCTGGCAAAACGTTGGTCAAAATAACAATTCTTCTACATTTTCCAATTGTGTAGATTATTGAAAACTAAGTAAGTCAGATGTTTAGATATAAACATGAGAGCGTAAAATGATACCAAATGGACCCGTAAGGGTTCATTTGGTTTCATTTTACGCTCTCAAGAGTTACAGATCTATAAGGGTCCATTTAGTTACCAACTGTCCATCATTTACCTGCATGGGGACCACCTGGAATCCTCTCAGGGACCACTGGTTGAAAACCTCTGCTCTAATGACATGCCTGAAACAGTTACTCCAATACAAGGTTAAACTAAAGTGTCTGACAAACATAGAAAACAATACAACAGTGTGTTAGTTTATTCAAAACTCATAAAGAGGTTAGTGTCTGTTTAAATATATAGACTTTGATTGATTGTAAAACTGAGCAAAAAAATAGTAAATAATTCTCTCTCTTTCTCTCTGTCAAAAGTGTCTCACATTAACCTGCTGACAGGAATACAAAAAAACAACCTGGATACAAAAAAAAAGAGTAGAATTTAATTTCTGACTAGAGAGAGGGGTGTAAAGTACATCTGGTATTTACTAGGGATGTCCCGGTGCCACAATTTTTGTGTTAGCCGATACCGATACCAGAGAAGAATATATATAATAACATACAAAAGAAAAAAATACCTTTATATGAAGTCACCAACAGGGAATAACATACTCCTCTCTCAAATGTGCACTTAGGAAACTCCAAAGCAAACTCCACATGACCCAACATTTTACTAAACTGCCATGGTGTCAACCCCTTACCCTTACCCCTGTGTCTGATCGCTGGTTAGACTGGTATATTCACCATAGTGTCAACCCCTTACCCCTGTGTCTGATCGCTGGTTAGACTGGTATATTCACCATAGTGTCAACCCCTTACCCCTGTGTCTGATCACTGGTTAGACTGGTATATTCACCATAGTGTCAACCCCTTACCCCTGTGTCTGATCACTGGTTAGACTGGTATATTCACCATAGTGTCAACCCCTTACCCCTGTGTCTGATCGCTGGTTAGACTGGTATATTCACCATAGTGTCAACCCCTTACCCCTGTGTCTGATCGCTGGTTAGACTGGTATATTCACCATAGTGTCAACCCCTTACCCCTGTGTCTGATCACTGGTTAGACTGGTATATTCACCATTGTGTCAACCCCTTACCCCTGTGTCTGATCGCTGGTTAGACTGGTATATTCACCATAGTGTCAACCCCTTACCCCTGTGTCTGATCACTGGTTAGACTGGTATATTCACCATTGTGTCAACCCCTTACCCCTGTGTCTGATCGCTGGTTAGACTGGTATATTCACCATAGTGTCAACCCCTTACCCCTGTGTCTGATCGCTGGTTAGACTGGTATATTCACCATTGTGTCAACCCCTTACCCCTGTGTCTGATCGCTGGTTAGACTGGTATATTCACCATAGTGTCAACCCCTTACCCCTGTGTCTGATCGCTGGTTAGACTGGTATATTCACCATAGTGTCAACCCCTTACCCCTGTGTCTGATCACTGGTTAGACTGGTATATTCACCATTGTGTCAACCCCTTACCCCTGTGTCTGATCACTGGTTAGACTGGTATATTCACCATAGTGTCAACCCCTTACCCCTGTGTCTGATCACTGGTTAGACTGGTATATTCACCATAGTGTCAACCCCTTACCCTGTGTCTGATCGCTGGTTAGACTGGTATATTCACCATAGTGTCAACCCCTTACCCCTGTGTCTGATCACTGGTTAGACTGGTATATTCACCATAGTGTCAACCCCTTACCCCTGTGTCTGATCACTGGTTAGACTGGTATATTCACCATAGTGTCAACCCCTTACCCCTGTGTCTGATCACTGGTTAGACTGGTATATTCACCATAGTGTCAACCCCTTACCCCTGTGTCTGATCACTGGTTAGACTGGTATATTCATCATAGTGTCAACCCCTTACCCCTGTGTCTGATCGCTGGTTAGACTGGTATATTCACCATAGTGTCAACCCCTTACCCCTGTGTCTGATCACTGGTTAGACTGGTATATTCACCATAGTGTCAACCCCTTACCCCTGTGTCTGATCACTGGTTAGACTGGTATATTCACCATAGTGTCAACCCCTTACCCCTGTGTCTGATCACTGGTTAGACTGGTATATTCACCATAGTGTCAACCCCTTACCCCTGTGTCTGATCACTGGTTAGACTGGTATATTCACCATAGTGTCAACCCCTTACCCCTGTGTCTGATCACTGGTTAGACTGGTATATTCACCATAGTGTCAACCCCTTACCCTTACCCGTGTGTCTGATCACTGGTTAGACTGGTATATTCACCATAGTGTCAACCCCTTACCCCTGTGTCTGATCACTGGTTAGACTGGTATATTCACCATTGTGTCAACCCCTTACCCTTACCCGTGTGTCTGATCGCTGGTTAGACTGGTATATTCACCATAGTGTCAACCCCTTACCCCTGTGTCTGATCACTGGTTAGACTGGTATATTCACCATAGTGTCAACCCCTTACCCCTGTGTCTGATCACTGGTTAGACTGGTATATTCACCATAGTGTCAACCCCTTACCCCTGTGTCTGATCGCTGGTTAGACTGGTATATTCACCATAGTGTCAACCCCTTACCCCTGTGTCTGATCGCTGGTTAGACTGGTATATTCACTATAGTGTCAACCCCTTACCCCTGTGTCTGATCACTGGTTAGACTGGTATATTCACCATAGTGTCAACCCCTTACCCCTGTGTCTGATCACTGGTTAGACTGGTATATTCACCATAGTGTCAACCCCTTACCCCTGTGTCTGATCACTGGTTAGACTGGTATATTCACCATAGTGTCAACCCCTTACCCTGTGTCTGATCACTGGTTAGACTGGTATATTCACCATAGTGTCAACCCCTTACCCCTGTGTCTGATCACTGGTTAGACTGGTATATTCACCATAGTGTCAACCCCTTACCCCTGTGTCTGATCACTGGTTAGACTGGTATATTCACCATAGTGTCAACCCCTTACCCCTGTGTCTGATCACTGGTTATAATGACAAATAAGGGCCAATACTGATACTTTTCCAATACCCATACAGTATTTGCCGATACCGATATGATAAAAAAAAGGGACAAAAAGAGCCGATCCGGTATGGGTATCAGGACATCCCTAGTATTTAGTGTATATTATACCTCCAGACCTGTCCCCTAGCTGTCTCCATTGTCCTGTAGTTATAACCATAGATATGTAAAGAGTAGATGCCTCCTGGCCCGGTGCAGCTCATTGGATGCTATGATGTGTCTCTGATGAGTGATAGTAGTGTGGAACAGTGTACTGTAGGAACACAGATGAGCGATAGTAGTGTGGAATAGTGTACTGTAGAAACACAGATGAGCGATAGTAGTGTGGAACAGTGTACTGTAGGAACAGAGTGGCGACGCGCTTTGATCTCACACTTCACGTTGGCTGGAGCTCTGCTAGTTCCAAACATCATTATTCACTAGAGCAGCTTGGTTTTCAACCTTTTTGATCCCAGGGCCCACCATTTATTCCGAATTTTAGCCACAGACCACCATTTGAGGACATTTTAGCCCAAACAGACCACAAAACTAAAGATTTATTTTGCTTTTGTCCACAATTCCAGGCTGGACAAAACAAGCAAAACATACATTCCAAATTGGCTAATTCAGATGATGAATATTTTAACTCTTGAGAGCGTAAAAATGAAACCAAATGAACTCGCAAGGGTCCATTTGGTTTCATTTTTACGCTCTCAAGAGTTACATCTGGTTAACCAACTTTCCATCATTTAGCCTGGGGACCACCTGGAAGCCTCTCAAGGACCACTGGTGGTCCCCGGACCACAAAAAGCCCTGCACTAGAGTCACCAGATCTGTTAATGCGTTAAAATGTCCTAAAATGCCGTCATTTTGCCAATTTACCTGCAAACATGTGATCTGCTGTCAATGGAGCTGGATGGACAGAGTGGTTTGTTTGGAACCAGAATCCCTCCTTACTAGGAGTCATGTGATGCTTTTTAGCCAATAGGAGTTTCTGTTCTCAGCCGTAACATTGGAGTCAACAGGGAGTGTCGATACTCTCTCCTATTACAGATACTCTAAGCCAATTAGGACGGGAATCCATATTTGGATTCTCTACAGTATGTACAGTATTCAAACATGCAATTGTTTTGGTGCTGCTATATAAATATTTTAAGTTTTACAAAAAAACTTAGGTTAGGCCTAAATGGGCTCGTCAATGACTATCTAATAAGGACAAGAAGCCAAGACACCTATGGGGGGAGTCCACATTGGTACATGGGAGGAAACAGACATGCTCAGTACAGACCAGGAAGTCAAACCATCCAAGAGACCAATGAAATGCATGGTTTGCAAGTGTCAAACTTCCCGGCCTGTACTGAGCATGTCTGTTTCCTCCCATGTACCAATGTGGACTCCCCCGTAGGTGTCTTGGCTTCTTGTCCTTATTAGATAGTCATTGACTCTAATGAGGAAGTGACTACTGGGCCAATCACAGACAGTGCGTCTTTTCTGTGATTTATCAATTCAATCAAGAGGAGCTTCATTGGTAGGAGAAAACAATCATTTCCATGCCTGTCTGATTGGACTACCAAACGCCCTGCACTGTGTTCCATGTCTGTCTGATTGGACTACCAAACGCCCTGCACTGTGTTCCATGTCTGTCTGATTGGACTACCAAACGCCCTGCACTGTGTTCCATGCCTGTCTGATTGGACTACCAAACGCCCTGCACTGTGTTCCATGCCTGTCTGTGATTGGACTACCAAACGCCCTGCACTGTGACCAAGTTTCCATCAGATGCCAAAGCCTCTGCTCTGCTCTGTCAGGAAAGCTTGCGTGTGTAACGCTCGGGATTCAAACTCATGTCTCCCGCGTGGAAGTCCAGCATCTTAACCACCAGATCAAGGGGTTTTCAACCAGTGGTCTGGGGACCACCAGTGGTCCTTGAGAGAGTTCCAGGTGGTCCCCAGCTAAGTTGGTTAACCAGATGTAACTCTTGAGAGTGTAAAAATGAAACCAAATGGACCCTTGCGGGTCCATTTGGTTTCATTTTTACACTCTCAAGAGTTAAAATATTCATCATGTGAATTAGTCCTAAATCTACACAACTAGAAGATTAATGGTCATGGACAGAAGCAAAGGAAATCTTTAGTTTTTTGGGGTCTGTGGGGCTAGAATGTCCTCAAATGGTGGTCCGTGGCTCAAATGCTGAATAAATGGTGGTCCCTGGTATGAAAAAGGTTGAAAACCCCTGCACTAGACCAAAGGGACATCACTTTGGTCCAGGGGCAGATACTAGAGTTTGGAGTCTGTAGCCACTACTACACTTGCATGTAGAATGACACAGAAGCAGGGATTGAACCCGAGGCTCCCACTTACCAGACCAACCACCACCCACTGTGCCAATAGGGCTGGGTCTGGGCTAGGGCTGCAAACGGATACGTATATTCCATCTTCAAACGAATTATCAAACTGAAATTAACACATCGACCGCGCGTCCGTGGTTTTCTGCCCTATGCCACGGCTCAAGCCAGTGCAATCGGTAAAACCCTTATTTTGAAGCGCCAGATCTCCTAAACAGGATGTGCGATGACGTCATGCTGTTTCTGGTGTCTTGACTAACCTGTCCTCTGACGATCCGAGCAAAAAGTTCCGGGTCAAAAGTCAGGAAGTGACGTCTAGCAACAGACGATCCACCCGTGCGCCATGGCAACGACATTGGAGATCCCCAGAAAAGGCTTCTGAATGCATTGAATTGAATGGGTGCGAATGGGACAAAAAAAAAGTCGCGGCAATTCTGTCCCAAATGAGAGTCAACAACGGGATCTTTATCAGACGATGCGCTGGGACTACTAGATGGATTAAAGAATGAAATCTACATTTTGTCGTGTTACGCGCCGTTGTTGTGACCAGTGTGTGCGTAATTTCACGGTAAAACGACGACCGGGGCATCGGCAGTCCGGGAGTTAATAACGAAATTTATAAAATTAATTCTCTTGGCGCCGCCCACACGGGGCTCGTGGACATCCCGTTAGAACCCCTCCGCCGGTCACGCGGACGGCTCGTATCACGACGAGATGTAGATTTCATTCTTTAATCCAACTATTAGTCCGTGCGCATCGTCTGATGATCATCCCGTTGCTGACTTTCATTTGGGACAGAATTGGGGACAACTTTTTTTTTTCTGTCCCATTGACATTCATTCAATCCAATGCATTCAAACGGCTCTCCTCCGGTTTGCCCCCTCAATGTCGCTGGCGCATGGGTTAAGCAGCCAGGGCTACACAGCTCTTCCTGACTTGTGAGCCGGATGTTTTGGGGCAGATCGCCAGATGATCGATTAGGCAAGACAACAGACACAGCATAACAGAAACAGCACATCCTGTTTAGGAGATCTGAGCTTCAAAATAAGGGCTTTTTTACCGATCGAACTGGTTTGAGCCGCGGCAGTGGAAAGAAAACAAAGAAAATCCGATCGCGCTCAATGAGTTAAGGTTCAAATCCCTCCCAGAGCCGAAAGGAGTATCTACCTTTTTCTTGTCTATGGTTATAACACACTACGTGATTGGCTGACAGCATGCCTATAGCCCCACCCCGGTTCTGGAAGTGTTTTCATTTTTCTCATAGACTTTTCGAAAATAATTTATATAGAGGCGATTTTGCCGCGGACAAAGCCAACTCGGGTCGTGACAAATCATGACGACACACAAAATATCATCGTAATTAGTAGAATTAAGTAGAAAACCTTTTTTTGGTTTTTCATCTTAGAAATTATTTGATCGTCCCAAAAGATTGTGTGTCATCATGATTTGTCACGACCCGAGTTGGCTTTGTCCGCATTGTAATCGTCTTTTAATAGGGAAAACACTTCTGGAACCGGGGCGGTGACGTCACTGTGCAGGTCTATAGCCCCTCCCCTCTCTCTCCTCTAGTTGTAACACTCCATGTGATTGGCTGGCAGCATGCCTCTAGCCCCTCCCCTCTCTCTCCTCTAGTTGTAACACTCCACGTAATTGGCTGGCAGCATGCCTCTAGCCCCTCCCCTCTCCCTCCTCTAGTTGTAACACTCCACGTAATTGGCTGGCAGCATGCCTCTAGCCCCTCCCCTCTCCCTCCTCTAGTTGTAACACTCTACGTAATTGGCTGGCAGCATGCCGGACCTCCCGGTGCGCTGCACGGTGCCGTACATCCATCCCTCATCGATGGACTGAGCGTTAACGATGATGTCTCCGTCCCTGAAGGAAACCTCGTCATGGTCCTGGGCTGCGTAGTCGTACAGCGCACGGTACACCCTCTACAAAAAAACAACATTTATTATTATTATTATATAATTATATAATGGGCTGCGTAGTCGTACAGCGCACGGTACAACCCTCTACAAAAACAACAACATTTATTATTATTATTATATAATTATATAATGGGCTGCGTAGTCGTACAGCGCACGGTACACCCTCTACAAAAACAACAACATTTACATATTACTACGGATGTCCCCATGACACTTTTTACCCATCCGATCCTGATACTAAAATTTTTGTGTTGTGCCGATACCGATACCAAATACTGATACCAGAGAAGAATATATACAGTATAATAACATACAAAAGAAAAAAATACCTTTATATGAAGTCACCAACAGGGAATGACATACTACTCTCTCTCTCTCTCTCTCTCTCTCTCTCTCTCTCTCTCTCTCTCTCTCTCTCTCTCCTCTCTCTCTCTCTCTCTCTCTCTCTCTCTCTCTCTCTCTCTCTCTCTCCTCTCTCTCTCTCTCTCTCTCTCTCTCTCTCTCTCTCTCTCTCTCTCTCTCTCTCTCTCTCTCTCTCTCTCTCTCTCTCTCTCTCTCTCTCTCTCTCTCTCTCTCTCTCTAAAATGTGCACTTGATAAACTCCAAAGCAAACTCCACATGACCCAACATTTTACTTAACTGCCATGGTGTTAACCCTTTAATTTACCCCTGTGTCTGATCACTGGTTCTGATCATAGTTGCCAATGTGACCCGATAATGACAAATAAGGGCGAATACTGATACTTTTCCGATACCCATACAGTATTTTCCGATACCGATACCCCCCTTATAGCGCCAAAATTAGTGAAGAACTCCTGGCGGAAATTCTAGTGCTTTTTTGCTGGTGAGTTGGAGGTGGAATTGGTTGAGCGTACCATGGTGGTGGAGTGAGGAGGGGAGGTCAGGGATCTCACTGATGACATGCTGGTCTGGTGCATGTAGCCGTGATACCCCTGAGGCTGCTGCTGCCCCCCCTGGTGGTACGCTCCGGGAAGGACAGGAGCTGGAGGGGAGAGAAAGAGACCACAGTCGTTATCAGTGCTGCACTGGTGATTTGATCTTTGCTCACTAGTATTTCATTTTAAACCCATTCCACAGCATGCGGTTAAAGACCTGGTGTTGGACCTGAAGGGATTCAAGTGATTATTTCATTCAAAATCCACACAGTGAAATCAGTAGTGAACAGTGAACAGCATAACTACTGTATGTGAACATCAAGTGGATGGTGATGTGAACCCAGACAGCTCAGTGTGGTTTCTCTCTCTCACACACACACACACACACACACACACACACACACACACACACACACACACAGACACAGACACACACACACACACACACACACACCACACACACACACACACACACACACACACACACACACACACACACACACACACCCACACACACACACACACACACAGCCATTTGTCTTTGGCAGTCGGTGTGTACAGTATGTTATACTGTGGGTGAATACAAGGCATGCTATCAAAACTGAACAGAGCAAAGAGTAGAACAACATCAGAGGCCTGTGTGTGTGTCAGGGTAACAGGAAGGCTGGGCCCTGAGCATAGACCATACCTGGGCATCATCCGGCCCTTTGGCTGACTCTGACCGGTCTGTGAAAGGGTACTGTGGTTTTCAACTAGTGGTCCGGGGACCACCAGTGGTCCTTGAGAGAGTTCCAGTTAAATATGGAAAGTTGGTTAACCAGATGTAACTCTTTCAGAGCGTAAAAATGAAACCAAATGGACCCTTGCGGGTCCATTTGGTTTCATTTTTACACTCTCAAGAGTTAAAATATTTATCATCTGATCTTTGCCTGTTTTGTTTGTGAAATCCAGCCTGGTATTGTGGACAAAAACAAAATAAATCTTTAGTTTTGGGGTCTGTGGGGCTAAAATGTCATGAAATGTTGGTCCTCTGTAGCTCAAATACTGAATAAATTGAGGACCCTGGTGTCAAAATGGTTGGTCTTACACTTACTTTTATCTTAAATTAAATCTTAAATTATTATTACGCAGACTTTAGTTCAGCCTTTAGTCTTGGCCCTCCACAATATTTTATGTATCTCATTTGGCCCCTTGGGGAAAATAATTGCCCAGCCCTGGTATAGACAGAGTCACGCTGTGGCAGCGTGCGTTCACTTCATGGGATCAGTCCACCGGCGGCTCCATCATCAGGTTGTGTTTCACCATGTTAATGAACTGTCTTTGAGGGCCTGCATTGTGCACGATCATGAACACATTGGAAACGTCCCTCTTTCAGAGAGCCTTCACCATAGTGAAGTTTTCTGACCCCTCAATGGCAACTTTTCGGCTGGATATATGGGCTGAGCCTTCATGTACCAGTACTCTCAGTCAGCATGCGCGTGTGTGTGCGCGTGTGTGTACCAGGTGTAGATGTGCTGCTACGTTCCCATAGCTCAGAGGGCAGAGAGCTCTGGCTGTGAACTGACAGCTGAGAGGTCTGTCTGCTCAGTCTGCTGTTACTGACACGCTCTGGACAGCCCAGCAGGGGCAGTGTGGACACACAGGACACAGGAGAGGACAGGAGGAAGGACAGACACAGTGGACAGAGATAAATGAGAATGGTGGAAACGCAGGGTAAAGGAGAGGACCACACCAAGACATTAACAGTTTTCGTGCCCTTGCAGTAGAGCTACGTCAGGCTTATCATTATCAAATAATAGTTATGACCGATGCCGCTTAGGTTGATCTACGTCTCTCTACGTCGCTTACCGTCGCTGGTTTGATACGATCCCAATGATAACGGCAGCGAGCAGCGACCGCATATTCCATTCAGAACGGACCAAAATAAGGGACGGACCAACCCGGGACCGGAAGTGTGTCGCCAACTAACTTGTCCGACGGGAAACATGGACCGAAATATGAAATATTTCTTTTAGATGAAAATGGCTGGCACTAGCTACCTAAAAAAATGTGAATAAGTGCTGGAATCTGGAATGATTATCCTGTAGTGTGTGCTTTTATGTGATTAAAAACTAAGTTTGGAGCTACTAAAATCCCCACAACCTGCACCAATGCAAACTGTAGGAGGGGGGGGGGGGCATCTAGGACAAAACAGTACAGTATACTGTATATGATGGGAGAGCAATCAGGGTAGATTGATGTTTTGGTGTGGAATTCTCCTTTAAGAAGAGCTAAAAGAAACTAAAATATGACAAGAATATATAGAATGAACATGAGAGGAGAGGAGAGGAGAGGAGGAAAGGAGAGGAGAGGAGAATAGAGGAGAGGAGAATAGAGGAGAGGAGAGGAGAATAGAGGAGAGGAGAGGAGAATAGAGGAGAGAGAGGAGAATAGAGGAGAGGAGAATAGAGGAGAGGAGAATAAGGAGAGGAGAGGAGAGGAGAGGAGAGGAGAGGAAGGGAGAGGAGAGGAGAGGAGAGGAGAGAGAGGAGAGGAGAGGAGAGGAGAGGAGAGGAGAAGAGAGGAGAGGAGAGGAGAATAGAGGAGAGGAGAGGAGAGGGTGAATAGAGGAGAATAGAGGAGAATAGAGGAGAGGAGAATAGAGGAGAGGAGAATAGAGGAGAGGAGAGGAGAAGAGAAGAGAAGAGAAGAGATGGTACAGTAGACATGGTAGTTATGGTAGCTACCAGACATCCTACGCAGGCTCTTGGACTGGATGTTATCTTCCACAGGATCAAAGTCAAAGATGGATCCTGGATCGGTTCTCCACACCTTCAGGTCTTTACATTCAGAAAGGTCACAGGTCGCAGGTCAACCAAGGTCAAACTGACGTTATCATACACTTCAGCAGTGTGACTTCATGGAAGTCCCAAACTCATACATGACACACGCCACCTTTAGGAGCATTTTCTCTGAATTGAGGCTCAGATTGAGTCTTGATGTTAAGGTAAACACCAGATTTACAGTATATTGTGTGAAAAACGCTGAAAGCAGAGCCCATAGTTGCTTCCCGAACTCATCCTCCATCAAACAATCTGTGAGTGAGTGGAGAGAGTAGAGATTTGGGTATTGGAATTTAGCTAAAGATTTGTAGGAAATACAGATAACCATTAAAGATGGAGAGCCATGATTTTTCTACCCTAAAACATGATCGTCAGGTATTATTGTTATATGAAGAGTAAGATTTATTTTTATTTTATTTATTTTTTTCCAAAAAAGTGTACAGTGTTTGTTAAACTGTCATTTTTATGATTCCACCCCACCAGTTCATTAAGTATGCCTGGTTTGCCTGGTGGGTGGTGATGGGTGGAGATCCACCTGAACTGAAGCCACGCCCACAGCTTTAGTTGTATGATAAAGGGGGAGGAGTTAGGGGAGGGGCTGAGCATGTGATGTCACTATATTGAAGTTTTTTCATTGGCACATTTGACTGGAAAGGTTCAGCCCCCAGGAAGAAACCCTAAATACAAAGGGAAGACATCATTGCACATTAAAAAACACACCAAGGCTCTATTTACATACTGACACCTCTTAAACATTTACAAAATTGGAAAAAATACAAAAATCACAGCACCTCCTATTGAAAGGTAATAGAGCTGTGCAGTGACGTCACCACCCCTGTTCCAGAAATGGAATCCTCATTCATTTTCCTCAGACTTTTCGAAAATGCTTAATAAAAACACGATTGCGCCGCAGACAAAACCAACTCGGGTCGTGACAAATCATGACAACACACACAATACTATCATGCAATATCTAATTAGCAAGATGTAGAAAACGGCAGGGTACAACACTTTGTTTCGTTTTTCTTCTTAGAAATTATTTGATTGTCCAAAAAGTTTGTGTGTGCCGTCATGATTCCTCACGACCGAAGTTGGCTTTGTCCGCGGCGTAATCGTCTTTATATAAATTATTTTTGAAAAGTCTATGAGAAAAATGAATGAGGAATCCATTTCTGGAACAGGGGCGGTGACGTCACTGCGCAGGTCTATAGAGGCAAAAATCTAAATATCTACAGTATATTTTTGTTGCTTCTACTTTGATGCTGCACACACACACACACACACACACACACACACACACACACACACACACACACACACACACACACACACACACACACACACACACACACACACACACAGACACCAGGGACGGATCTAAGCATAGGCATGGGGGGGGGGGGGGGGGGGGGGGGGGCATCGCAATGCCCCCTTAAATGCCCTGACTGCCCCACCAAACATGACGGCATGCAAAACAACCCACATTTCAAAGACCTTTCAAATTAAAGTGCTTAAAGTGCAAAATGATTTGAAAACACCACTACACTGCTACTAACTAACTAACTAACTAACTAACTAACTAACTAACTAACTAACTAACTAACTAATTAACTACAATTAGCCCTTGGCTAAGTCCCTCCCCAATCCGTCCTTGTCCAATAGGCATGTTAGAATTGAGCCAGACAGCACCAGTTTCTAGAGCATTTGGATTGGCATTGGACAGCGACTCAAATCAGATCAGCTCATCTGCCGTCTAAAAAGTGACGGCACCCTGCACCCCCCCCCCCCCAGGACCAAATCATTTCAGGTTAGGCCAGGCTGTGTCACCACTAAACCAACAGCATTTCATCATTGACCGTCAGACCTTTAGCTTTATGCATGCTGCGTGTCTGTTGCAACTTCAACAACAACTGATGTTATTATTGATGCTTTACTTGACTAATAAAAGTCCTGGAACTGAAAATGGTATGGGAGCTGTTTGTCAGGTATATCCAAATATGGAGCTGTTTAAATAAAAAATGTGGCTTCATCAATGAAGCCGCACCCATACCATTTTCTCCTGCCCCCCCACCCCCCTCACACACAGATATATCCGTACCTACGATGATGCCTCCAGGCCTCCTGTCTGCCCCCCCACCCCCCTCACACACAGATACATCCGTACCTACGATGATGCCTCCAGGCCTCCTGTCTGCCCCCCACCCCCCTCACACACAGATATATCCGTACCTACGATGATGCCTCCAGGCCTCCTGTCTGCCCCCCCACCCCCCTCACACACAGATATATCCGTACCTACGATGATGCCTCCAGGCCTCCTGTCTGCCCCCCCACCCCCCTCACACACAGATACATCCGTACCTACGATGATGCCTCCAGGCCTCCTGTCCATCTCCACCACCTGTGGGTGGATCCCTTTGTTGTAGGCCGCCTCCCCCCCGATCATCTGATTGGCTCTGTGGTATCGCTCCATGCTGGGCTCGTCCAATCCCGGCGTGGAGGCGCGGCCACGTGCGCGCTCAAAGTCCTCGTGGTACTTAGCCTGTCGCACGCATGCACACACACACACACACACACACACACACACACACACACACACACACACACACACACACACACACACACATACATACTGACTGTTAGGACAGAGATGTGAGATGTTGACTTGAAGCCACACCAAGAAAATTCATTTCCCGCTCACACTCATGTTGTGCATGGTCACGCACACGCACACACACACACACGCACGCACACACGCACGCACACACACACAGGGGTGCATTTTGTCAGTGTGCAAATAAAACTCCACACAGTGTATGGTACAATATTTTATTTGCGCGCACGCGCGCACGCACGCGCACGCGCACACACACACACACACACACACACACACACACACACACACACACACACACACACACACACACACACACACACACACACACACACACACACACACACACACACACACACACACACACACACACACACACACACACACACACACACACACACACAGTCCTCCGTGCTGGTTGGTTGGTGCTGGTTGTTAGTACGGGTGTGTGCGTCAGCCCCGCCCACACGGCCTGGTGCCTGTCAGTCAGCTGTTAGCTCCTCCTCCTGGTTGCCATGGCGACCACGGCCAGGCCCCCCCAGCATGGGGATGGTTGCCATGGCGACCACAGCCAGGCTGCTACCATGGAGACGGTATCCTGGGACTTCCTGACACGCCTGTATTCGGGCGTGTCCAGTGCAGAGTAGCCACGCCCCCTCTGCTCCTGTAGGCCACGCCTGTACCTGATCTGTACACACACACACACGCACATGCGCGCGCGCGCGCACACACACACACACACACACACACACACACACACACACACGTTACTGCATCATTCTAAAATCCCGTCCATATTGTCAACACGCTCCATGTACATTCACTGATGTACTATACAGTACAATTTCGAGCTGCTTAAAGGAGTGCTGTGTGTGTGTGTGTGTGTGTGTGTGTGTGTGTGTGTGTGTGTGCGCGTGCGTGTGTGTGTGTGTGTGTGTGTGTGTGTGTGTGTGTGTGTGTGTGTGTCTTACAGAGCTGATATTATCCTGGTTCTGTCTGATTCTGTCCAGTTCAGGAGTCACTCCTACACTGGTGGCCTGAAGGCCCTGTTTATAACGGACCTACAGACAGACAGACAGACAGACAGACAGACAGAGCCTGTTTATAACGGACCTACAGACAGACAGACAGACAGACAGACAGACAGACAGACAGACAGACAGACAGACAGACAGACAGAGCCTGTTTATAACGGACCTACAGACAGACAGACAGACAGACAGAGCCTGTTTATAACGGACCTACAGACAGACAGACAGACAGAGCCTGTTTATAACGGACCTACAGACAGACAGACAGACAGAGCCTGTTTATAACGGACCTACAGACAGACAGACAGACAGACAGACAGACAGACAGACAGACAGACAGACAGACAGACAGACAGACAGACAGACAGACAGACAGACAGAGCCTGTTTATAACGGACCTACAGACAGACAGACAGACAGACAGACAGACAGACAGACAGACAGACAGACAGACAGACAGACAGACAGAGCCTGTTTATAACGGACCTACAGACAGACAGACAGACAGACAGACAGACAGACAGACAGACCCTGTTTATAACGAACCTACAGACAGACAGACAGACAGACAGACAGACAGACAGGACAGACAGACAGGACAGACAGACAGACAGTATAGTGTACACTAGTATTTGAGGGAACTCATTCAAGGAGAATTCTACACCACAACACATTGACCATCAATCTACCTTGATTCCTGTGACATGATACATAAGGGCTTTCCAGACGGAGTTTCTTTGCCGACATAAAGCAAATGTTTTATGCTGGGAGGGGAGGAGAGGGGAGGGGAGGGGGGACCACACGAAATCCGTGGCTCAGCAGCCAACACGCTACCAACTTCCCAGCCAACTGCCCAGTAGCTTATGCAAACAGTCAAGCAGGCTACCTGATCATGATCACGCTGAATTTACAATTCATTTACAATGAATTAATGACTCACCTATAATGATGGCTAGAGGTTGATATTTGAACGTAGACTATCATTATTCCAAGTTGTGTCGATTAAAATAAAATGGGCAGCATCCATCACGGTTTAAATATGTTGTATAATAGGTGCCATGTCATTATTCCGACCTCCCATAATTCCGACCTCCCATAATTCAGAAAAAAGCAAAAAAATAAGAACTCCCATAGGTACGACCTCCCGTTTTTTCCGACCATCGGAAGAACGGGATTTCGGGATTATGGGTTGGAGTTTATGGTGAATAAATTAAGGCTATTCAATAAGTGATTGACTTGTTCTACTGTAGTTTAATAAATGCTGTCCCTAGACATGTGTTTGACTTCATTATGCTGCATATTTTTTACATTTCTGTTATATGCGTTCATAGACTGCATGGGAGTATTGATCCTATTAGCGGCTAATAGGATCAATACTGAAATTGCGATTTGATTAGCAAATTGCAACGGCCGCGATTATTAATTAATTTAATCAATATTCAACCGGAGCGAGTCTGATCCAGTGTTGACACTTGCTGCGCTCTATCAATCATAAGGGCGTGCACGCACGCGGAGCCCCTTGTCCAACTTTCCTCCAAAACCAGTAAAAAGTAATCCTCCTTGGCATGGCGTCTGTGTCTGCCCTGCAGAACCCGCGGTCCTCCCGTCATGTCAGCCTAAACAAACAACGCTGTGTGTGTGTGTGTGTGTGTGTGTGTGTGTGTGTGTGTGTGTGTGTGTGTGTGTGTGTGTGTGTGTGTGTGTGTGTGTGTGTGTGTGTGTGTGTGTGTGTGTGTGTGTGTGTTTGCGCGCGCCGGAGCAGAAAAACGGCTTGTTGTTTGAGGGTGACCAGATGTCCCTGTTTCTGTGGGACAGTCTCAGGGTGACTAGAGGTCCCTCTTTATGTGGGACAGTCACTCATTTTACTTTTCAGTCATCCCACAAATTGACACCCTGTCAGTCCCACATTGAGACTGACAGACTACAGAGCCCTAATAGTCCCCTTTCTGTTTTCTCTCACTGTCTCTTTTTTGCTAGATGCGTTTTAAGCCTGTTAAAATAACGGGAGAAATACAGACCAACATGAATAGCCTAAATAACAAAATGATGGGCATTATTAGGACTATGTGTGGACAAATATGAGGCATTTTTAATACCAACTTAAGTATTGCTACCCGCAATTAACTCTCCGACTTTACCCTCACAAGTAATAGGCCTACTTGTCCTCAAATAGCCTAAAGAGTTTTGGTCACCCTAAGTCTAATATGGCCTAAGCATGACATATAACCGCAGAAAATGGCCATTAAATATGTAAAAATCGTGAAAATGCTCGATGTATTGACTCTAGGCCTATTTTTTTATTTCTTTAATTTATTGTAAATTTTACTGTGGCACTCGGAGGGTCAACGAAAAAAAAATCATGGCACTTCATGTCGAAAAGGTTGCCTACTGGGGTTGCCTACTGTCGATCACATTGTAGGCTATAGTATAGCCTTCAATGTGATCGACAGTAGGAATTGACTTTACCCTTATTATTATTATTTGATGTATGTATTTCTTTCTGTCAATCAAGATCCCTGCAGCAATGAGGCGCACGGGGATTCCCCGTGCGTTGCTGCTATAGAGCTCTGCTGAGCGAGGTGAATTAAAACTACATGACAAAATCTTAGGTTTTCAAACTATCCAGTGGTCCTGAGAGAGCCTGGCAAGGTAACCAAATGTAACTCTGTAAAATGAATCCAAATGAACCGTATGGTATGGGCTCATTAGGCTTCATTTTATGCGTTCGGGTTGTAGCCTACTCAAAGGCTGGGTCTGAGAGGCTAAATGGTGGTCCGTGGGACACTGGTGTCAAAATGATTGAAAACCACAGGTCTTAAATGTATTCCTGTTTGTACATTTCTGCAATAAATACATGAAATATTATGCGATCATCGTGCACAACGCACAAAGCATTGATTTAAGACATACAGTACCACCTGGGCATTATGCGGCTGGGGCCTAATGCGGCCTTTTCCCTGACTCTGACCGCCCCGTGAAAGGGTAGCCTATGTGGTTTTCAACCAGTGGGCCAGGGACCACCAATGGTTCTTGAGAGAGTTCTAGTTAAATATAAAAAGTTGGTTAACCAGATGTAACTCTTTGAGATGGTAAAAAATAAAAGAGTAAAAAATAAAAACAAATGGACCCTTGCGGCCGGGTCCATTTGTTTTCATGTTTACGCGCTCAAGAGTTAAAATACTCATCTGAATTAGCCAGAGAACGTAAAAATGTCATTTCTGATCAATCCAGCCTGCAGGAATTCTGGACAAAAGCAAAATAAATCTTTACTTTTGGGGTCTGTGGGGCTAGTCATCAAATGGTGGTCCGTGGCTCATATACTGAATAAATAGAAATTGTTAGTCTCACTCTTACTTTTATATTGTAATTGTTGTGAATTATCTGCCTGCTGTCTGTCTGGCAGCCTCTGGACATCCCTACCCTCTGTGCCTTAAGAGACTCCTGTATTTTCCAACACTCCACCCCAATCCACTCATTATCCAATCACAGCCCAGGTGCACCACGATATAACCAGCTCCCTTTTCAACCACCCTCAGTCAGTCTCTAGCCTCCACACAGGCAACATCTACAGGCAGCTCCCCAACTTTCCAACGTCAAACCAGCCATGCGTACTTGACATTGTAAGCTTTGCACTGACTTGAATTGTTGTATTATGCCATGGACTAAATTGTTGCCCTTGCAATATGTCATCTGTTATGTATGGTCATTTATTATGTGTGTATATATGCTAAATTATAATTATTTACTCTATAATGATTGTATCCCCTGCCATTTGCTAATTACTATGTTAATCTAACACTATCTACATATTTGCATTATATCATTCATGACTGTTGGTTGAATGTACTCCTTTTCTCTGTTCTAGAAAACCATGGCATGGCATTATGGATAACTGAAACCTGCAATAAACCATCATCTTATATATCTTATATATATATATATATATATATATATATATATATATATATATATATATATATATATATATATATATATATACTCAATGTCATCTCTCTAACCGGAGAACCCTTGGGTGGTCAGCACTAACGGTCACACAACCAGTTAATATTTAATAGTAAATAAATTAATATTATGCAGACTTTAGTTCAGCCTTTAGTCTTGGCCCTCCACAATATTTTATGCATCTCATTTGGCCCTTGGGAAAAATAATTGCCCACCCGTAGATAAAGACTGTCGACAGCAAATGGCCTAACTCAATTCTGTATGCTTTCTACTTAAAATAATGGGTAAATAATGGTTTATTAATAAGGGTAATAATAATAATGTCCACTCATGCACTTTGAAAAGAAGTAGTCTTCATTCACAATATTGCTTTTATTCAGTCAAATAGGCCTAAACAAGCCATAGGCAAAAACAAAAACAGCAACATTTCAGGAACAATTAAATTCCCTAGCTTGCACTTGTGTGAAAATAATAAATATCAAAAGTCACCCATACCATGTTTTGGCCCACTCATGTTCAATACAAAGTTTAACATTGTGCGTGGTTGGAGGTGGAGGCCGAAGAGCAGCACGCTTCCTGTTCAGTTGGAGCGCACGCTGTCGAATTCAGGGATGCTCTCACCATCTGCAGCCCCTCTGACAACCTCGTCGTACACCTTCTTAACGGACTTTGTTGGGTCAGCTTCAATCGCTTGAATCATCCTCTGCACAATGTCAGTGCCTGATATAACTGAGGAGTCATCTCCGTGGTTGTGTACTGGTGCGTTTAAAACGATTATATTTTGATTAATTGCAGCTATATTGAATTGCGCGGTTTGGATGAAAACATTGCAGGTCTTCCTCCAGCACCGCCAGTAGATCTTTCCACCTTTGGTTTTGTTTTTTTGGTAGCGGTATCCATTATGTACCAGAATTTTGCCGCCTCTCTTTCCTGGCTGCAAAGTTGCCATTACGCACGAGTCACGACACTTTACGCGCGGCGCTAGAGGTGTTCTGCGTTTAAACTGGCATCAACTGGAATAGGACATTCGACGCCTTTTATACTCTCCTAAATGCAATTCATTTTATTACACCCAGCCGGTCTCCATTAATTGAACAATGCTTACTGCAATCAGCATGATATGAATCGTCCTGTGCCAAGGAGCATTGCATCCGTCCCTTAATTAAGGGAAGCAGAACCGGCTGGTGTTAATTGCATTTAGAAGAGTATAAAAGGCGTCGAATGTCCTATGCCAGTTGATGCCTGTTTGAACGCAGAACACGTCTAGCGCCGCGCGTAAAGTAAGTGTCGTGACTCGTGCGTCGTGCGTAATGGCAACTCTGCAGCCAGGAAAGAGGGGGAGGCAAAATTCTTGTACATAATGGATACCGCTACCAAAAAAACAAAACCAAAGGTGCAAAATTTTACTGGCGGTGCTGGAGGAAGACCTGCAATGTTTTCATCCAAACCGCGCAATTCAATATAGATGCCGTTAATCCGAATATCATCATTTTAAATGCACCAGTACACAACCACGGAGATGACTCCTTGATTATATCAGGCACTGACATTGTGCAGAGGATGATTCAGGCGATTGAAGCTGACCCAACAAAGCCCGTTAAGAGGGTGTATGACGAGGTCGTTAGAGCGGCTGCTGTTAATGAAAATATACCCAATTCGACACTGTGCGTTCCAACTAAACAGAAGGCGTGCTGCTCTTATGCCTCGAATCCCACACAGCGTTCATGACGTTCGTGTTGAAGATGAGTGGGCCAGAACATGGGATGGAAATGAGTTTCTGTCTCATCAAGACAATGATTGGGGAATTTTGATTTTTGGCACAGAGGGAAATTATAGAAAGTTACGACGGTGTTCAGACATTTACATGGATGGCACATTTAAACCTGCCCGAGGCCATACGAGCAATTTGTGACCATCCATGGCAAATACCGGGGAAGAGTGGTGCCCTAGTCATGTGCCTGATGAACGGCAAAGAGGTTGGCCAGTACAGGGAGGTCCTGTCCCACGTCAAGGCGAAGGTCCGCCGCATAACGGGGCATCGCTGGAGGCCCGCAGCACATAATTACTGATTTCGAGAGCTCTCTGCTTACGGCCATTCAAACAGAATTGCCAAATAGCCAGTCATTATGTTGCTATTTTCATTTTTGCCAAAGTCTATGGAGGCGAATACAGAATGAGGGCCTTGCTGGGGCATACGCCGCTCTCAGAGCTTAAGAAAATGCCTCCAAAAATTTATGGCGCTCGGATACCTGCCCTTGGCTTGTGGGGGCCAGAATTTCGACCTCCTCTCCAACGACAGAGCGACACGGCGGCTGGTGCGGCGCTTCCACGGTCTGGGGGATTTCTTGCAGTACATGGAGCGCAAATACATCCAGCCTGGCGCACTGTTCCCCCAGTACTGTGGAACGTGTATGAACGGACGTCGGACAACCGCACAAACAACTTTGTGGAAGTAAGCCCTTGTGACACACACACACACACACACACACACCACACACACACCACACACAACACACACACACACACGCATTAACCATAACACACACACACACACACACACACACTCACACACACACACACACACACACACACACACACACACACGCATTAACCATAACACACACACGCATTAACCATAACACACACACACACACACACAACACACACACACACACACACACACACACACACACACACACACACACACACACACACACACACACCACACGAGAGGTGGATTATTAAATTATTATCTGTGTTTCTCAGGATTCCATGGAAGATGGAACAGAGCTCTGGAGAGGCGCCATCCATCACTCTGGATCTTTCTGCGGCGGCTTAAAGATGAGCAGCGGCTGGTGGAGGTCAGAGCAGGCGCAGCAGAAAGGGGAGAGCCTCGCCCTCGACAAAAAAAAGAAATGGAGGCGCCTTGAAAGCCGAATCTCCCGTTTGAAGAGGGAGTACCACCGCGGGGACATCGACGTGCCCGAATATTGGGACGCAATAAGGCATTGTGTGCACGAATTCGTGTGAGAGGCCTAGGGGTCTGTAACCTTTTTTTTTAAATGCAATGTTTTTATTTTCTTTTAATTTAATGATAAGTTAATAATAAGTTAATGACACCACTGCATTTTTTTCCACCATGCAGTTATTATTTTCATACGAATGTAATTTGACTGTTTTTCTAAAAAAAAAAAGTTTGTAAAAGTGATCCTCGTTTTTGTTCTGACCTGAAATGTTGCTGTTTTTGTTTTTTGCCCTATTTGGCTTGTTTTGAGCAAATAAAAGCAATATTGTGAAATGAAGACTACTTATTTTCAAAGTCCGTCAGTGGACATTATGGGTTGCATTATCATATTAAAGTAGAAAGCATACAGAATTGAGTTATAGGCCATTTGCTGTCGACATGACAGCGTCCTGTTTAATGCCTTAATCAATGCCTTGTGCGTTGGTGCACGATGATCGCACAATATTTTATATATGTATTGCAGAAATCTAGCCTACAAACAGGAATACATTTAAGACATGTGGTTTCCAATCATTTTTACAAGACATGTGGTTTTCAATCATTTTGACACAGTGTCCCACGGACCACCATTTAGCCTCTCAGACCCAGCCTTTGAGTAGCCTACAAATCGAGCGCGTAAAATGAAACCAAATGAGCCCGTACCGTACGGGTTCATTACCAACCTTACCAACGCTCTCAGGACAACTGGATATCCCTGTTTGAAAACGGCTCAGAGATGAGTATTTTAACTCTTCAGAGCGTAAAACCTGAAACCAAATGGACCCGCCAGGATCCATTTGGTTTTATTTTTTTCTCTCTCAAAAGTTACATCTGGTTAACCAACTTTCCCTAGTTATCTGGAACTCTCAAGAACCATTGGTGGTCCCTGGCCCACTGGTTGAAAACCACATAGGCTACCCTTTCACGGGGCGGTCAGAGTCAGCGAAAAGGCCGCATTAGGCCCCAGCCGCATAATGCCCAGGTGGTACTGTATGTCTTAAATCAATGCTTTGTGCGTTGTGCACGATGATCGCATAATATTTTATTATTTTATTTGATCGACACAATAAATACATCAAACAATAATAATAGGGTTAATAATAAGGGTAATAATAATAATAATAATAATAATAATATAAGGAACGACTTTATAGTCAATTCCTACTGTTGATCACATTGTAGAGTAGACTCTCATGCGTCTATGAACGCATATGACAGAAATGTAAAAACATCTGCAGCATAATAAAGTCAAAACACATTTCTAGGGACAGCATTTATTAAACTACAGTAGAACAAAGTCAATCACTTATTGAATAGTCTTAATTTATTCACCATAAAACCCAACCCATAATCTCGAAATCCCGTTCTTCCGATGGTCGGAAAAACGGGAGGTCGTACCTATGGGAGTTCTTTTTTTTTTTGCTTTTTTCGGAATTATGGGAGGTCGGAATTATGGGAGGTCGGAAATACTGGGTGGACACGTATAATAAACTCTGCAGGCTAAAAGCATGCACCAACATGCTTCACTTTGTCATATAGCGTGGCTGTGACACAAACTCACAACACGTCGCGCAGAAATGCGTTCTAAACATTAGAACGTTAGATTAGAATTGCCACAACTCACGTCATGGCTTGGCTGCGCTAGAGCCTTTTAGAGCATAGAGTTACGCAAACTCCATTCACTTCATGAAGCCAGTCCAATGGAGGCTCTCTATAGTCTACTTAGATTTCAAGGTGCATGAACAGCAGCGCCAGCTCAGTTTCTGACCCCTCAATGTCGCAACTCTGACATTATGGCTCTGGGCTGGACTCAGAGGACACACGGGGACTACAAA
>CM076982.1:577395-582395 GCA_039105355.1 Benthosema pterotum
TTCTATGTTGACTGCAGTAGCTTCTATTTTATGTTAACTGTAGTAGCTTCTATTCTATGTTGACTGCAGTAGCTTTTATTCTATGTTGACTGCAGTAGCTTCTATTCTATGTTGACTGCAGTAGCTTCTATTCTATGTTGACTGCAGTAGCTTCTATTCTATGTTGACTGCAGTAGCTTCTATTCTATGTTGACTGCAGTAGCTTCTATTCTATGTTAACTGTAGTAGCTTCTATTCTATGTTGACCGCAGTAGCTTCTATTCTATGTTGACTGCAGTAGCTTCTATTTTATGTTAACTGTAGTAGCTTCTATTATATGTTGACTGCAGTAGCTTTTATTCTATGTTGACTGCAGTAGCTTCTATTCTATGTTGACAGCAGTAGCTTCTATTCTATGTTGACTGCAGTAGCTTCTATTCTATGGTGACTGCAGTAGCTTCTATTCTATATTGACTGCATTAGCTTCTATTCTATGTTAACTGCTGTAGCTTCTATTCTATGTTGACTGCAGTAGCTTCTATTCTATGTTGACTGCAGTAGCTTCTATTCTATGTTAACTGTTGTAGCTTCTATTCTATGTTAACTGTTGTAGCTTCTATTCTATGGTGACTGCCGTAGCTTCTATTCTATGTTGACTGCAGTAGCTTCTATTCTATGTTAACTGCAGTAGCTTCTATTCTATGTTAACTGTTGTAGCTTCTATTCTATGGTGACTGCCGTAGCTTCTATTCTATGTTGACTGCAGTAGCTTCTATTCTATGTTAACTGTAGTAGCTTCTATTCTATGTTGACCGCAGTAGCTTCTATTTTATGTTAACTGTAGTAGCTTCTATTCTATGTTGACTGCAGTAGCTTTTATTCTATGTTGACTGCAGTAGCTTCTATTCTATGTTGACTGCAGTAGCTTCTATTCTATGTTGACTGCAGTAGCTTTTATTCTATGTTGACTGCAGTAGCTTCTATTCTATGTTGACTGCAGTAGCTTCTATTCTATGTTGACTGCTGTAGCTTCTATTCTATGTTGACTGCAGTAGCTTCTATTCTATGTTGACTGCAGTAGCTTCTATTCTATGTTAACTGTTGTAGCTTCTATTCTATGGTGACTGCAGTAGCTTCTATTCTATATTGACTGCATTAGCTTCTATTCTATGTTAACTGTTGTAGCTTCTATTCTATGTTGACTGCAGTAGCTTCTATTCTATATTGACAGCAGTAGCTTCTATTCTCTGTGCCTTATAATCCGGTACGCCTTATAGTGTGGAAAATACGGTACACATCGATGTGCAGCTGTTAAAAATCGCTTATAATTATTATTTTTAGCGGAGCAAAAAGGCGGAACTAATGTACTCTACCCCTGCCCACACGCACACACACACACTCATACACGCACGCACGCACACACACACACACACACACACACACACACACACACACACACAACACACACACACACACACACACACACACACACACCTGGCTCTGTATTTCAGAAGCGTTCTTGACTCTCTGAATCTCCAGAACATCAGGGCTGATCTCCATGCCTTTACCAACGATCTCTGTCTGCAAGTCCTTAGTGTACTGCTTCTGTTACACACACACACACACACACACACACACACACACACACACACACACACACACACACACACACACACACACACACACACACACACACACACACACACACACACACACACACACACACACAACACACACACAACACACACACACCGATTAAAGGGAATGCAAGACCAACACGGATTGGATGCAGAGGCGTAGCGTCATTGGGGCCATTGGAGCCATGGCCCCGAATTATTTTGCTGGCCCAGGCTGAGGTACAGTACACTGGGGCCGAGAATTCAGGGGAACAGACAGACAGACACCATGAGTAGCTTAGTGTTGGGGGTGTTAGACGGCTTGACGCCCCGCTATTCATCCAGGCTATTGTTATCAAATGGGTCAAAACCTGTTTAACTGGTCCTGGTGACTGGAGGTGGCAAAGTTGCCCCCCAAAACAATAGGTGTTAATGGCCCATGCGCCCATCTATTTCCAGTAGCCTAAAACCTTTTGTACTTGCCTTGAGAGGCTGGGGATGAAAGGTATTTGTAAATACAAATTTTGAGAATAAACGAAAATACATATAGCCTACTTATACATATATACAAATATACTTGCACTGTGTATTTATTGACGTTTCATTCACGCTTCTCTTTCTTGCATTACTTATTAGAAAGTAACAACGGCTTTATCTATCGCCCGGTTTAGATGTCCGCCGCTATGCGGGGGGGGGGGTCTACTGGCCGAGGCTGATGTCCGACGCACGCTACGCGCCTGATTGGATGAAAGCTAAAAACGCCCAAACCACACCTATGCATAATTTAACGGGTATAGGAGGTGTTTAAGGGAGATGGCATGGTAACGAAATTATCAACTTTAGTGTGGGAACGCCTCTTCCCCAATGCTAAGTGCCTTAATTGCGTATAAGGGCTGATGTAACCGCTTGTACTGCTTGTTGTATCACAAAAGCTCATGCCATGATTTTGCAGATGTAACTCGAATGCACCTATAATATTTGTGTCCCTGTCTGCATTTCCTTTGTGTGGACATGAATAAATGGTTAAAACGTGTGTGTGTGTGTGTGTGTGTGTGTGTGTGTGTGTGTGTGTGTGTGTGTGTGTGTGTGTGTGTGTGTGTGTGTGTGTGTGTGTGTGTGTGTGTGCGTGCGTGCGTGCGTGCGTGCGTGTACATCACCTGGTTCAGAATGTTGGTAGCGTTTTTAACTCTCAGTAGTTCAGGAGTTTCTTCCAGACCAAGACCAGTTAAGCCACGCCCCTTCACTTCCTGTTCCAGATCCTTCCTGTACTCTTTCTACAGAGAGTCAGATTCAGATTCAGATCCAGATCCACATTCAGATTCAGATTCAGATTCAGATCCAGATCCACATTCACATTCAGATTCAGATTCAGATTCAGATCCAGATCCACATTCAGATTCAGATTCAGATTCAGATTCAGATCCAGATCCACATTCAGATTCAGATTCAGATTCAGATCCAGATCCACATTCAAATTCAGATTCAGATTCAGATTCAGATCCAGATCCACATTCAGATTCAGATTCAGATTCAGATCCAGATCCACATTCAGATTTAGATCCAATTCGCATTCAGATTCAGATCCATAAGATACGGTCCACAAGATACGATACTCTACCAAAATACCCTTGTAGCTGTCCAAATACTTCCTGAACACCAGAACGACGGCACGGTCATCTAGATCGTTTTTGAGATTTTGAAGTGGATTTTTTCTGCATGTGATGGTCTGAAAAGGTCCCCCTTGCATGACTTTTCCTAAATATGCAATTCAAGTCATCTATGTTTTTCTGTTCGTCTGTAATTTCTAAATATGAATTTAGAGGCGGAACTACCTAAAAAGACTGGGCATTCGCCATCAACTTGACCGTCCTCACCCACCTCCCCCGCTAATCCTCACAGAAGGATTTTCGCACCAGTCTAATGGGTCATTTACATTTCAATTGTTGTCGCGTGTCGGGTGCGGCCTCTCTCTCTCTGTCTCTCTCTCAGCACTGAACTTTTTTTTCTATAAGCATGTCTTTGTGCCTTTTCATCATTTTCAACTGTTTTTATTAGACCCGCCAAAGGGTTTTAGTCCATTTAGTCATTTCAGTTTATCATGTGCAGCTGCGATGCGGCAACGCAGCAAGCTCTTTGTAGCGCAACTATCTGATCTCCGTCGGATAATTGTGTTAAAGTTGTCTGTTTTCTCATACAAATAAATCATCATTTCCGTGGAAATGGAAATTAAAAACGAAACTTCTGCCTAAAACAGTATGAAAAAGATTGTAACAGTGCATTCCATTCCTTTTCATTTGCATAGCCGCGATGAGCCGATGACTATAGCCTGATGTGCCAATCACGAATTGTTCACACATTCAGCACTGTGGTTTCGATGTGCATTCCTTTCTATTGTTTTATAATGTCCCAATCAAAAGGGATTCACACTGAAATTAGACGAAAGAGCGTCGATCGCCTTCTTTCTTGCTTTTCTTTTTTCTTTTTTGCGTATTTGCAGATCGAGCCGGATAAAAGGCTGTGCACAGGGGGGGGAATGCCCCCCTAAACGCCCTAAATACGTTGTATAACGCATAAGGTTTTCGCCCCCCCAATTGTGAAACTTTATATCGGGGCCTGACAAAAGCCGCCAGAGAGAGAGAGAGAGAGAGAGAGAGAGAGAGAGAGAGAGAGAGAGAGAGAGAGATGCATCTTCGTGTCGGGGATTCGGTGGACCGACACTTAAATTTTGCTACATCCCTCGATGTATTTTGAAATGTAAAAAATGGTCCAGAATTGACCGAGAAATGAATGATCAAAAAAACGTCTTTTTTTGCCGCAAATTCCCGACTTTTTTGCCATTTACTTTATAACATTTCGCAGACTTGGGATAAATGCACGCCACATACAGCAAAAAAAAACAAGGAACATTTTTTTCAACATAACATGTTGAATGGTAAGAAATGATTGAGAATTGACCGAGCTATAATTGTTTGAAAATAAGAGCTATAATCGTTTGAGAATAGGCTACTCATGCATGTGTCTGTCCTAAGCCCGCAGCCAGGCTGCGTGCTTATAGGAGGGTCAGGCTTAGCAGTAGGGATAGGCCTAAGGGAGAAAGAAAAGAAATTACAAAGAATATAAAATAAAAATCAGTAATATAAAAAAAGAAAAAAAGGCGATTTGTCGACTCGTACCTTTTCGTGTCGCCGTGAACACGTGTCGACAATCGTGTCGATTTCCGACTTTTTTCACATCGCTAACAAGCACACCGGCACATCGGATATAATTTCGTTTCGTTTTTAATTTCCATTTCCACGGAAATTATTTATTTGTATGAGAAAACAGACAGAGAGAGAGAGAGAGAGAGAGAGAGAGAGAGAGAGAGAGAGAGGAGAGAGAGAGAGAGAGAGAGAGAGAGAGAGAGAG
>CM076982.1:587395-602395 GCA_039105355.1 Benthosema pterotum
GCTTTACTTGACTAATAAAAGCCCCGTAACTGAAAATGGTATGGGTGCGACTTCATCGCCCGTGGCGCGAAGCGATGAGGCCGCACCCATACCATTTTCTCTTGCCCTTCCAACATGTTCTGTTGCCCCCCCAAATGGGACATACATCCGTCCCTGATAGATCCTCACCAATGTTTTGTAGTTTTAAATATCTAGGCGTTGTCATCTCCCACTCTCTGGACTCCATCCACAAGGATAACTATGATAATCTTATCGATAAGATTAAAACTGATGTCCAGCGTTGGAATAAGTTGCCACTCTCACTGGTGGGTCGCATCGAAACAATAAAAATGAATATCCTACCACGTTTTCTTTTCTTTTTTCAGGCTCTCCCTCTTTTTCTGCCCAAATCATTTTTCCAGTCAGTAGACAAAATTTTATCATCCTTCATCTGTGCTGCCAATCACCCAGGATTCCAATTTCGATTCTTCAGAGGTCCAAACAGGACGGTGGCTTTTCTTCACCAAATTTGCTTTTCTATTACTGGGCCGCAAATATTCAGATGGTCAAAAAGTGGTACCACGCCCCTGACATTGTTTGGTGCAGTATGGAGGCTAACTCCTGCAATACATCCTCTCTTCCCGCACTTCTTTTCGCCGACTTACCTACACGTTACTCTCAGTATACCAATAACCCTGTAGTCTTGGCATCTCTAAAAATCTGGAACCAATTTAGACACCACTTTGATTTGAAATCAACCTCCGTTCTCGCCCCCATCTGTAATAATCACCGGTTTCAACCCTCTGCTTCCGACGCGACCTTCACTAAATGGAAAGAAAAAGGCCTAGTTTCTTTTACTAATCTCTACAACCCTACAGATCTCTGGGTGACATCGCCTCCACATATAACTTGCAAAATATCAGCTTTTTTAGACTCTTTCAATTACGCAACTTCGCTTCTACTCATTACCCCTCTTTTCCTAGCCTACCGGCAAAATCTATACTTGAAGCAATAATGTCACCTCAGCACAGACACTTTAAACACCATATCTACAATTTATAATGCCCTCATTTCTTCCAAATTAACCACACTCTCTGGGCTGAGACACATGTGGGAGAGAGAACTAGGATTAGTACTGCGTGAGGACTGGTGGAAGGAGGCTCTATTTAGGATAAATTCCTCATGCCTATGTGCACGTACAGGGTATGTGTCTAATTCAACTGAAAGTGGTTCATAGGACACACTATACTAAGGACAAGTTGAGCAGAATATTTTCAGACACCAATGACTCATGTAATAGATGCCTCCTTTCACCAGCAGATCACACACACACACACATTTTATTCCTGTCCAAGCCTTAATCGTTTCTGGTCACACTTCTTTGACACTCTCTCTACAGTTTTTGGCTTCCCAGTAACACCATGCCCCCTTATTGCTCTGTTTGGTGTGCCTCCTGTGATGGACCGACTCAGTAGGAGTCAGGCAGATGTAGTAGCCTTTGCATCACTTATAGCTAGGCGCCGTATCTTACTTCACTGGAAGAACTCCCCCCCGCCACGACATCCTGTCATCCTTTATTCACTTAGAAAAAATTAGATTTACACTGAGAGGATCATTGAATAAATTCTACAAAACCTGGGACCCTTTTTTTTTTTTTTTTCTTTTTTTTTTTTTTTTTTTTTACAACATATCAACTCTTTAGACACTATTGATTAACAACTGAATTTCTTTTGCCTTCTCCTTCCTTATTTTATTCCATATATATATGTTTTTCTTCTTTCTCTCTCTCTCTTTATTTATTTATTTATTATTATTATTATTTTTTTCTCCTTTTTATATTTACAATTTTCTTTTCTCTTGCCTACATTCAATATCCCTAATTACGTTTGTTCTGTTTAGCTAATAGGCACCAATGATAAAATACCAATATTTTTTTCTACTCAGTCTGTGTCTCACAGGAGGGCTGTGGACAGTTCACAAACTTCTTCCAATGACATCATCAATCTGCAGATTTTTTTTTAAACAATGTGTTTTTGAAAAAAAATATTTATATATTATGTACTACCTGACTGTGCAGTACTGCGTTCTCCCTGTGGTGTCGCTGTTCGGCTGTCTCCACAGTCACATGGGACTGTCCAATAGACTGCTGGTATTTCTTCCTGTATTCTACCTGAATACACACAGAGACACACTGTAGGTCAATTCACACAAAGACCTAGTGCAGGGGTCAGCAACCTGCGGCTCAGGAGCCGCATGCGGCTCTAGAACACAGCCCTAGTGGCTCCCTGGATGTAGCATTATTACATACACACTGGGCTCTAGAACACAGCCCTAGTGGCTCAGTGGCTGTAGCATTATTACATACACACTGGGCTCTAGAACACAGCCCTAGTGGCTCCCTGGTTGTAGCATTATTACATACACACTGGGCTCTAGAACACAGCCCTAGTGGCTCCCTGTAGCATTATTACATACACACTGGGCTCTAGAACACAGCCCTAGTGGCTCAGTGGCTGTAGCATTATTACATACACACTGGGGCTCTAGAACACAGCCCTAGTGGCTCCCTGTAGCATTATTACATACACACTGGGCTCTAGAACACAGCCCTAGTGGCTCCCTGTAGCATTATTACATACACACTGGGCTCTAGAACACAGCCCTAGTGGCTCAGTGGCTGTAGCATTATTACATACACACTGGGCTCTAGAACACAGCCCTAGTGGCTCGGTGGCTGTAGCATTATTACATACACACTGGGCTCTAGAACACAGCCCTAGTGGCTCCCTGGATGTAGCATTATTACATACACACTGGGGCTCTAGAACACAGCCCTAGTGGCTCCCTGTAGCATTATTACATACACACTGGGCTCTAGAACACAGCCCTAGTGGCTCCCTGGATGTAGCATTATTACATACACACTGGGCTCTAGAACACAGCCCTAGTGGCTCCCTGTAGCATTATTACATACACACTGGGCTCTAGAACACAGCCCTAGTGGCTCAGCTGTAGCATTATTACATACACACTGGGCTCTAGAACACAGCCCTAGTGGCTCTCTGTAGCATTATTACATACACACTGGGGCTCTAGAACACAGCCCTAGTGGCTCCCTGGATGTAGCATTATTACACACACATGTGAAATATTCATCATGTGAAATTCTTAATTCTTTATTCGGATCCCCATTAGCTTCCACATAGTGGTCGCTAGTCTTCCTGGGGTCCACTAGTTGTGTAGATTAGGAATTAGTCCTAATCTACACAACTAGAAGATTAAAGAGTAGGTGTCACGGATATTTCCTTTAAAAACTAATGACGCATATCTATCAATGACCCCCTAAAGATGTCCAGAAAAAAAGTCGTTTCAGAAAAAATACAATATATAGGCAGAGTTGAAGAAAGAAGTTGAGAGCCCCCCTGCTTCCCTGAAAAGCAGTTGCATTCGGGAAAGAGCCGAACGCGCCATTGCGTGACGTATACAGTGGTACGCCCGGCCAACTTCGGCGAGCAGGTCGTGCAGCTGAGCTTCCGGCTAAAGTTATCCACAGTAGCATAGCATAGCATAGTAGTAGGATAGCCTACCCAAATACAATACAATTAAATTATATTTGGCAGCGATCAGCTGCTTAGTTGTCATGATCTTCAAGATCACATGTGCGTTGGTGCATACGCACACACACGTTGCGATCGAGGTGCGACAATAATACTTTTATAGAGACTAACTAATGTTCTTCTAGTTCCGTCGGAACCCCACTCTCTGCTCCGTCCCTCCGCTCCGAGATGGGAGCTGCACTAGAGGAAGCACAGTGTAGGACCGCAACCCTGCTTTCTGGTCTCAACTCTGGGTTGTCATGCTTTATTTATAGATTTGTCTTTGTTTATAGATTTGTCCATGTTTCTAGAGATGAGCCTCGCACCGTCCCAAGTTGGATGTATGCCGTCGCTCCCTATCAGACCAATTTTCCCCTCAAAGCTTTGCCAATGATTTATAAAGCCCACGTTGTTATCTGGACACCACCTAGACAACCAGCGGTTGAATTGACTCATACGGCTATACATGTCATTGTTGATCATGTTTGGCAGGGGGGCAGAGAAAATTACGTATGACTATGCTTCCTTCCAGTAACAGTCACCCAGCCGCCGTCACGATCTGATTCGTGGGGACCCCGATCAGCCGCGGACCGCGGCTGATCGGGGTCCCCACGGTGTCCCCACGGTGGCGTCCCTGTGTCCGGGTGCGAGCGGTGGGCGAGCTAGCCGCACCACCGCTAGCACTTTTAACCAGAGCCTCCAGCTCGATCAGCCTCTCCGTTAGCCCCGTTCGTGACACTCTCATCTCGCTGGCGATGCTGACTACAGCTCCTCGTAGCTGTAGTCAGCATTGCCAGCGAGATGAGAGTGTCACGAACGGGGCTACCTCTCCGTTAGCACAGAGATCGCATTGCATTTGTTACACAGACCCATCGTTCCAAAAGTAGTGGGGTCGTAACTATGCATGCGGCACTCGATGCACACGATAGGGCTAGAGCGAGCGGGGGGCTCGGGAGAGGATGCAGCCGCCGCCATCACAGCCTGGTACTAGCAGTAGCAGTAGCCGCTAAGCCGGTGCCACTGCTAGGTGGCTAGGCTATCAAGCCAAACAGCCAAGAAGTTACTACATACATTAGAGTCTATGGGCTCGCGCAAGTACATGAACCACGTAACCAGACTATTTTCTGCCCCCTCAATATCGCAACTCTGTCTATTTCCCCCCATACCGACACAGAGTAAACTCACTAGCCTGCCCAAGAGAGGTAATCTCTTCATGGGCAGGCTAGCGAGCGTGGCCCGCTGGAACCAGCCTGGAGGATACAGTGACTCAAGAAAGACACGCCCCCCAAGCCTGTGTAGAAATGCGAGCCGTGCACAGCCGTGTTTCCCAGTAGATAATGCAAAATCGGCTGGCGGATTATTTACAAAAAATCTCGAGTGCATAGTATAGCGGTCCCTGGTCATGCTAACCAAAAAAGATTTTTATTTACTTCATTAACATGACGCTAAAATAATGGAATTCCGAGGAGTTTTTAACATGTGTTCCAGTAGGGTGTGACGTCAGCGTGTTCCACTGCTGACGCGCTGTTTTGGCTCGGGCTAGAGGTCTTCACGGGTCTCAAAAATGACATCCGAAATCCGAAATAAATCCGTGCAATATCACCGATTCCGAACTGTTCCGAAAATATTTTCAAATAAATAAATTGGATCCGAGTCGATCCGTGGCATGGTTTTCCGGTTCCGAACTGTTCCGAGATTTTCCCCAAATTGCTTCGCCGAGCCCGACCGAAGTCGGATTATTTTTGACCGTCCGACAGACCCGCCTTGACCAAATCTCTCCCCCGCCTTGCCTACGTTTGATGAACCTGTAGATCAGTTATATTTCGCATGCGACGCTGCCTCGGCTCGCTAACACTGTTCCGCGCTGCCAGTCTACTCTACAGGTACGTGCACACACACAGATTAAAAAGGGGCCTGCAGCCCCAGCTCTTTCGCATGTCTAAAACACAGAAGTGCCCTCATACGGGAGGTTGCCCCTGCCCCCTTATGTAACACGCTGTCTACACGGACACCACAGCACAGACTGTCGCCCCTATCATACATGTCAGTGCATGTCCAGAAGCGCACTCGCAGAGTGACAAAGATACAATCATACACACACTTGATAGAATATTTTATTATCATTAAAAAGGCAAAAAAAAAAAAAAACGTAGAGAAAGAATACGTCTCACTGTAGTCTCGGGTCTTGTCGGATTTTCTCGGGTAATGCACATAATGATTGACAGGTCCGACTTCCGACGGGGATACGTCCGATTCCGAACCTGTCCGAGTGACTGTGATAAAACACACCACCGGAACCGTCGGGTCTCGGACAGACTCGGATTTTTTCGGGTTCGGACCCCCCGTGAAGACCTCTAGCTCGGGCTTTTCCGAGCTGGTGGGAGGGGTTTTTCAGAAGAGTGTCCTCCGACTGGAAACAGCATTGAAACGGCTTTATATAGCCATATGTTTGCATTTTCGAATGTTATCACAACTTTGTCATAGTTAAAATGAGAAAAAGTTGATATTAGCATGATACCCTGTCTTTAATGGTCATGGACAGAAGCAAAGGAAATCTTATGGAGTCTGTGGGGCTAAAATGTCCTCAAATGGTGGTCCGTGGCTCAAATGCTGAATAAATAGTGGGCGCTGGGATGAAAAAGGCTGAAAACCACTGCTCTAAGGTATACTAATGACATACCGGTATTAGAATGGGTGGAATTTGCAATATATTGCCATATTGATTGATGCGTCAGTGTTCCATACATTACTCTGCAGCTTGTTGGCGTGGAGGACATGGTTGAGATGGAGCAGGTTGGGAACATCTGAGGAACCTTCTGCTTTCTGCTTCTGGTTGGATTTATACTTCACCTGATGGACACACACGCACACGCACACACACACGCACACACACACGCACGCGCACGCGCACGCGCACGCACGCACGCACGCACGCACACACGCACACACGCACACACGCACACACGCACACACACACACACACACACACACACACACACACACACACACACACACACACGGCCGTAGGCAGAAAATTATCAGTGGTGGGGCATTCATGTTTTCAGGGGGGGGCATATTAAGCACACACTCACATGCTAAAAAAAAACACACTAATTGGAAAAATGGCTACATGTATGTGCTCCAATTATACAGCAAATAAAGACTATATTATACTCAACAGAACAAATAAATATATAGTCATGAAACACGATTGCATCGCACCCGCATCCCGCAACAACACAATGAGCAACTCCATGGGGAAGGAGGGAGGGATAGAGAGAGAGAATGTTGTTATACAACCACTAACCACCAACAAATAGTTGAGCATATACTGTATATCTCCACGACGGGAGGAAAATGAGAAAAGGCTATGCATCAACCAACAACAATAACATTTAGTCGGCCATTTTTGCCTTCATTCACTTTTAAGGTAGGGTTGCAGTTGTGACCTGCCAAATAGCCTTAAGCCATGGACATCTAATTTGACCACCTAATGCAAGGGCTAGTAATTAGAAATACTGAAGGCCCAGAAATATTTGAGTATAGGACTACTTGCCTTTTGCTCATAATAATTATCCCTGCAACCCAACTATGGATAAGCGGTTTTAGATGGATGTATGGATAATACACAGGACTGCACATTACAAGAGCACCCTTATTAAGTGCACACAGCGAGGGTAGGGGTGAAAGGGATGTACACTTCTCTGCCAGTGACAGGGTTGTCCTGCACAGTGCTTACATGGCCAGATGCAAAGCTTGTATTTGGTGTCAAGCAGCAGGAGTCAGAATGCTTGTTAGCAGTTCAGCCTCTCACCTACAGCTATGATTCCAAGTAATTCTACGTTCTGACTTCAGTTTTCAGTATATTGTAAATATGGTCACGTGATTGCTACAACAGCAGTGAAATGGCGAACTTAGAACATGCCATTGTTATATTCAAAACGTAATCATCATGTTCTACTATTGTTGACTACTGGCGCAGTGTCTGATAGGACTGCTGCAGGAGGCGAGCTCTCACTCTCACCGTATTTATAATAATCTGTCTAGGGTCCGCAAGTTAACGTTCCACGTTAAATAACAGAAAATACAGAGCCAACAGACCGTTCCATTTAACTCACCTCAGCGTGCTGCCTTACAAGTCATTCATCCACCCGTATCGGGCAATAGAAAACAGCTTTGCGATCGTTATTTATAAAAAACAGTTTGCTGTCATTTTCCCCACACGCGCGCCGCGACAGTTAAACATATACGAAGCAATGAACGTTCACCCGTCCCACAGCCAATGACATCGCATTTGGTCAGATTGACAGGAGGGCTCATGCTGCAGATCCGTTTCCTGTCCTATTCAACTCAACTGCATGGAGGGAGGAGGGCCCATACTGCAAATCCGTTTCCTGTCCTATCCATACTATAATCGAGGAAATGTCTGTCCGTCCGTCTGAATGAATGAATGAATGTCTGAAACACAAATAACTCCGCGATGGCACCACTAATCGCTGTAAGTTTTCACACAGCCGTTCACCATAATATCATGAAGGGAGTGACGAAGCCCTTTTGCCAAATTAACACACCATTGATTTATAATGAATTTATTTGTGTGTGACAATTTCCCCATTAGTTTATATGGGGAAAGTGCCCCCGCCCCTATCATACACACGAAAACAAGCGACCGGCTGCCACACACGCCCATCTCTCTCTCTCAAGCTGGACTAACATTTCCATCGCGGCTCGATCTTCCCCTAAGCGTTGCGGTGTTCAACACCAACATGGAATATAACGATATAATCCGCCATGATGATAAGAGAGGGGAACAACGCTGACTCTCGCTTAGACACGAGTGAGACATAGGCTACATACGACGAATCGCCGATCCTCCATGCAGCCTCGCATTTCCTTAATCGCTCAGTGGTTACTGCAGCGCACCTCGATTATCTGCCTCACGGCGTGTCGGCTGTGCGAGTGCTAGACACCCACTTTATGTAGAGATCCAGGCTATAGTCTTCTTGGGAACTGTTGAACTGAACATGTGTTCGAACTGGAAGATATTAGTTTGTTTTAACCGTCACTTTTTACCCACACGTGTCCAACAATGTCCAACTTCGCTCCGCCCGCATGGAGTTTTCCTCGTTACGCGCGGACCGCGGTGGCATTGATATAAAAGTGGGCTACTGTACACATTAAAAGCTAGAGACTGTTCCGTTTGGTGGTCCCTGGAAACACAAGCACACAGCGTGCGACACTGACGGTGGTGTGTGTGTGTGTGTGTGTGTGTGTGTGTGTGTGTGTGTGTGTGTGTGTGTGTGTGTGTGCGCATGCTTACTAAGACTTACCACCCTCTAAAGCAGTGGTTTCATGATGTCCACACAAACACCTACTTTAATGCAACCAAAATATGTATCACCAGTTAACTGTGCACCTTGCTTTGCTATGACTGCTTCCCCTTTTCCCATGATCAAGTACAACTACAGCAGTACAGAACTTCATCAAAATACTTACATTATTGGTATTGATATTAAATCACATTAACCACACTGTGGATCATTTGGTGTTCATATATTCACAACGGCCCGGGTAAGGTCCTAGTTCTGTGCAAATGGCAAAACCAGAAGGCGGGCTTTAAACAGGATCTCAGCAATAAGCAGTAAATAGACACCATTATCCATTTGCAAGGGAAACTCGCAAACTTTCATATTAAGGTGACGGGTACTGGGCAATCTGGACTGGGGGGGCACAAAATCTAATCAGAGGGGCATCGCCCCTACTGCCCCCCCGTAGCTACGGGTATACACACACACACACACGCACACACTCTTTTACACTTAAGGCACTCAGCAGATGCTCGTATAGCCTGGTCTAACCCTCAATGATTTTGGCCTTGGGGGGGCGGGGTGCCGTGGGATCCACACGGCAGATCGAGCTGATCTGATTTGATTTCACTAACGTGTCGTCATCCCCGGCCCCTCCCGCGCTCGTCCACTGCTGTTCTACGTCACATCATTTAGAGCCACGCCCACCCAATGTTCAGCTCAGAATGTGTATGAGAATGTGTACCGTGATTTTGATACCTAAATTTGGAGAAGGATTTACTTTATTAACGACGTCATTTATTTCCCTACTTCACCACGTTGCGAGCCAAGCTCACTTTTGCAGCAGTAAATTTGCGTTCTCTCTAGTTTCAAAGAGATTTAAACCGCTGCTTCATATTCATATGAAAAACTTTGGAGTTGCCCACCCTGCCGTTCTTCCCGCCGACCTTTCCTTCGGTTCGGCCGCGGCGTCGAGGTTGAGATGGAGGCTGTGGTGCAGGGGTAAGCGGATCGCCTTGGTGCTGCTGGGGGTGTTGTGCTTGGCGCTGCTGGGGTCGTTGTGCTTGGCGCTGCTGGGGTCGGCCCAAGACCAGGTCCAGCAGATCCAGGTAGACATCCAGCAGACTCTCATTGAGAATGGAACGGCGTGGTCGCCCTGCGTGAGGAACACGTCCATGGCCGTCCACGTGAAGGGCTTCTCCTCTCTCCCCGCTCACATCCAAGACTTCCTGTACTACCGCCACTGTCGCCACTTCCCCCCGCTGCTGGACGTTCCCGATAAATGCGGCGGGCCGGAGCGCTCCGGAGACGTCTTCCTCCTGCTGGCCATCAAGAGCGCTCCGTGGCACTCCGAGCGACGAGAGGTCCTGCGCAAGACCTGGGCGGAGGAGAGGAGGACGGAGAGAGGGGGCAAGCAGATCCGCAGGCTGTTCCTGGTGGGAACGACGGCGGGCAGCGGCTACGAGCAGAGGAGGCTGAACCGGATGCTGAGACTGGAACAGCGTGAGCACGGAGACATCCTGCAGTGGGACTTCCACGACTCCCTCTACAACCTCACTCTGAAGCAGGTCCTCTTCCTGGAGTGGTTGGACAGGAACTGTCCGCGCGTCCACTTCCTCCTGGACGGCGACGACGACGTCTTCGCCAACACGGACAACATGGTGGAGTACCTCATGGACAACGCCAACCACGAGGAGCACCTCTACATCGGAAACATGAATGGTACTGACGCGGGCCCCACCCGGACTCCAGAGAGCAAATACTACGTCCCTGTTCAGGTGCAGGAGTCGGAATCGTACCCTCTCTACTGTAGCGGTATGGGGATCCTACTCTCGGAGCACACAGCCTCCATCATATACGAAATGTCCAAGAGCATTACCCTTCACCCCATCGACGACGCCTACTTGGGCATGTGTTTGGCCAAAGCAGGCCTCAAACCCGATTCCCATGTGGGTTTTATGGAGTCAAAACTACCCGTCGCACCGGGAAGCAACAATTCATGTGAAGCTTGCCTTTACAGGGAGACTCTGTTGGTACACGGATTCAAGCCGCCCGAACTATACGTCATGTGGGACGAAGCACGCGACCCGGACATAAAATGTGGGAAGAATTTAAAATGCTACGCTTTAACAGCAGGCGATGGACAAACAACATCGGTGGACATCCATTAGGCCAGCGGTGGGCAATTATTTTTCCCAAGGGGGCAAATGAGACACACAAAACATTGTGGAGGGCCAAGACTAGAGGCTGAACTAAAGTCTGCTTAATTTTAGCGATAGCAGCAGAACAGGCGACAGGCGAACAGATGAGAATTACTGAGCTTTTCGCCCAAATCGGCCGACCATTGCCAGGGGATAGCCAATCAGAGTCAAGTGCTTCTTTTTCCCCCCTTGACCCCGAACTATTCGGCTCAGTTTGGTTCCTAGTTCCGCCCCAAAGTTCCGGAGAAGTCGGCCCGGCCCTATGGATAAGTGACCCCGAAGCTCAGACCGGCTCCACTGTTTTACTAGCTGTGTTTTACCCCCTGCCCGGCCGTACTAGAGGTCTTCACAGAGGGTCTGTACCCGAAAAAAAACAGTTCGTCCGAGACCCGCCGGTTCCGGCGTTGTGTTTTATCAAAGTCACTCGGAATCGGACACATGCCCCTCGGAACCTGGACCTGTCAATCATTATGTGTAAAACCCGAGTGTATCCGAAAAGAGCCGTTCTACTATGTGTTGTACTACAACACACAACACAGGTTTGCTTTTTGTTGTTGTTGCAAATGTTAATGTTAAAGACCCCGTAAACCAGTGGTGTCAAAGTCATTTGGGGTGGGGGCCGCATTGGACTTAATGTGACTTCATGGGGGCCGGAGCGCCGCGGTGCAACCAGTCGCAGACCGCAAGCATGCACGGCACACGCATGTTTATGCACACAGCCTTACTTCTATACAGTATATCACACAAGTCATATTTATTATTAAGAATAGCTATTAATATATATTAATGACTTTTCATTATTGGTTTTATACTTGTAGCCTAGATTAAGACATTTTCTATGAAAGATGCTATTTTTATTTACAGAGCATCAATAAACCATACGAAAATAGCATTTAAATTTCAAATACTACATTTAAGTAAGTATAGTTCTCGGTTATACACCCTTGTACTACTGAAGTATAGTTCTCTCGGTTACACACCCTTGTACTGTTGAAGTATAGCTCTCTCGGTTACACACCCTTGTACTGCTGAAATATAGTTCTCACTTTGCAGTGCCAGCAGCCTAGCCTGGTAAAACGACTCCCCCCTGCTGGACAACATGCATTACATGCCGTTCAGAAGAGAGCTCAAAAGCATTTCTTTAAACGATCATAACTTTTGATAGGAACGTGCTAGAGACTTACTTTTTTTTTAATAGACTCAGACATTTTTGCTCTACAAGCCTGGGGCCGGATTAAATCATCTCGCGGGCCGGATCCGGCCCGCGGGCCTTGACTTTGACACATGTGCCGTAAACCAAATTCAGCCTTTTTCTTTTAGACATAAAAATCATGTACAAAGGTCATTTTTATACCCCTGGACAAAAAAACTAAAACTTTATTTTACAGCATTGTAGAATAGACCACTTTATGTGTTTTGGTTAATCTCGTGTGTAGGTTTGGTCTCATTAGCATAATTCGGCTTGATGACGTAGTCACGCCGAATTATGCTAATGAGCCTACAGTACTACTGTATAAATCATATTCCATATAGTCAGTTAGAAACCGAAGCCCCGCCCCCTCTTCTTCACAGCGGAGCGGAGCTGGTGGTGGTGGTTGATAGCTAGCTAGTAGCTACCATAGATATATATAAGAAAGTGTAGTTACTACAGTGTGTTTTGCCTGCAGGCTGACTAAAGCACTGGCATTTGTTTGCTCTCGATGCGTGATTTTGTGGATGACAGCTGAAAACTACTGAGTGTTTTTAGTAACGGTCGATGGAGAGCTTGGCAACGTTTTCATTCACGGACTACCTAACTGTCTGCTGCTGCCTGTCAGCAGTATTGCCAACTGTCATAATCCAAAATGCACTAGTGGCACTTCCAAACTGCACTAGAATGCGCTAGAGCAGTGGGTTTTCAACCATTTTCATACCTAAAAAGCACTTGGATTTTCCGCCAGGAGTTTTTCATTAATTTCGGCGCTGGGGGGGTCTGGAAAAAAGCTAAATATAGTGACAAATGCGCGAAGTTGGCAACACTGCCTGCCAGCCCCGTTACGTACTATCAGAGCTATCTAGTAGATGAGTTGCGACATCGAGGGGTCACAAACTGAGCGCTCCAGCGCTGTTCATGCAGCCTGAATAAGGACAAAGTGGAGTTTGAAATGCATTGTTTTCAATGAGGACAGCAAAATAAAAGAGCCGCCATTGGACTAACCCCATGAAGTGGACGGAGTTGTCGTAACTCCTGTCCCATAGCCTGTAAGGACCGACCGTGGCCGTCCCTACAGGCTATGGGACCATGATCCATGATGGGACTGCTGTAGTCAGTCAGTCTCTTTTCTCAGATCCGCATGTCCTACGGCCCGTGGGACGGTGCCGTTGCCATGGTTTCGCCCTACGGCCCGTGGGACGGTGCCGTTGCCATGGTTTCACCATACGGCCCGTGGGACGGTGCCGTTGCCATGGTTTCACCATACGGCCCGTGGGACGGTGCCGTTGCCATGGTTTCGCCATACGGCCCGTGGGACGGTGCCGTTGCCATGGTTTCGCCATACGGCCCGTGGGACGGTGCCGTTGCCATGGTTTCGCCCTACGGCCCGTGGGACGGTGCCGTTGCCATGGTTTCGCCCTACGGCCCGTGGGACGGTGCCGTTGCCATGGTTTCGCCCTACGGCCCGTGGGACGGTGCCGTTGCCATGGTTTCGCCCACACAACAGCCTGCTGCGATTCTGAATGACGTGTTGAAGGGTAACGTGCGCACTGTGCACGATCCTTTGTTGGTTTGTGCGTTTGTTCGTGCGTGTGTGAGTGAGTGTCATGCTTGTGTAAGAGGTTGTGATTATGGCCTGAAGCCTCGAATAATAACAGCACACACACACACACACACACACACACACACACACACACACACACACACACACACACACACACACACACACACACACACACACACACACACACAGTGCTGATGAACAGATCGGTGAATCATTTGAGCAGATCTATTTTTGCAAACAGCAGCTACAGGGGCGTTTTGCCCTTATGCAGACTAGGCAGTTGCCTAGGGCGCCATGATGGGAGGGGAGGGAGGGGAGCGAGGGGGGGGGGGGGGACACCATCAGACATGCTTTAGAACAGTGGTTTTCAACCCTTTTGATGCCAGGGCCCACAATTTATTCAGAATTTGATCTACGGACCACCACTTGAGGACATTTTAGCCCCACAGACTCCAAAACTAAAGATAAAAGAAATCTTTAGTTTTAGTTTTTTGTCCATCTTCTAGTTGTGTAGACTTGGGCTAATTCAGATGATGAATATTTTAACTCTTGAGAGTGTAAAAAATGAAACCAAATGGACCCGCAAGGGTCCATTTGGTTTCATTTTTACACTCTCAAGAGTTACATCTGGTTAACCAACTTACATCTGGTTAACCAAGCTGGGGACCACCTGGAACCCTCTCAGGGACCACTGGTGGTCCCCGGACCACCTGTTGAAAACCCCCTGTTTTAAAAGGATCCCAGGCTAATAAGCCTCATATGGACAAATACATTATACTTGTCCTCTATAAAAACTAGAATTGAACATTTAAAACACACATAATATGTTATTTAGTTTAACAATAGTTCATAATTTTATCCCTTGGGGGGCGCCATTTTAAAGGAGAGATTTTACCTAGGGCTCCAAATAGATTGGAAACACCACTGTACAGAATGAACGTATTATAAAAGACAGGATGAAATGTGAGTGGACAGCATAGAGCTGCGCAGTGACGTCACCGCCCCTGTTCCGGAAGTCTTTTCTCCATTCATTTTTCTCATAGACTTTTCGAAAATAATTCATATCAAGACGATTACGCCGCGGCCAAAGCCAACTCAGGTCGTGACAAATCATGACAACAAACACAATATCGTCATATCTAATCTAACTATAATTAAGCAC
>CM076982.1:619895-629895 GCA_039105355.1 Benthosema pterotum
AAACATGACCCTCGCGGGTCCATTTGGTGTCATGTTTACGCTCTCAAAGAGTTACATCTGGTTAACCAGTCCCATGGGATTGGGACTCTTCGACTGAAAACTGGACTTTCTGAGCGCTGGCGTTAGCGCCAACCTCCTCCTACGCCCAGCTTTGTGTGTTTGTGTGATTCACAGCCATGATTTGAGTGTCTGAGCAGGATGTAAAGATGATGCCATTTGCTGAGGAAAGTACAATACCTCTGCAGAACAAATAAAAAACTGAGGACGGAAAAATGAATGTATGATAAGAGCACCCCTCACCTCACCTGGGTGTGATTTTTCTTTTCTTTTTTTTTCAACATTGAAGACTGCGAGTTCAGTGCTCTCCCCGGATTGGCCGGTTTAGGTGATAACATAATGGTGATGTACTGTAAGTAAGAGACTTTTATAACCGCTCACGTACAAGTAGGCCATGGCCTTCTCTACTGAGTATTGACCCAGTTTGTTTCTCTGAATTCATCTTAAAAGGAACCCTGTCTAATGAGACCATTTTACTTGTCCTCTATAACTATAATTGAACATTTAAAAGACATAGAATAACCTCTTTAGTTTAAAACAAGATTGTGCCCCTATGGGGCACAGGTCTCCACCGTCCGGGCTCAAGAATTGATATTATTCTAATATATATAAAATACTAATGTCTTTTCTGAATTTGAAATTTCTATTTCATTTCAGTTGGAAATAAAAAATCATTCAAATTCTATGGAAGAGTTCAAGAAAAAAAATATCTGGGGTCAGGTTTGGAGAAGTGCAGAATTCAAAATAGTTTCTAAAAAAATAATAAAAATAATAAATATAGTTGTCGATGCTGTTATTATTCTTCAAGTTGTGTTTTACCGCGTTAATGTTTTCTTTTAGGGCCTTTTTTTTCTGATGGTGTACAAATGTTACAGTTCCATTTGGACCTGGGCGGCGATATGGGTCGCCCAACAGGTCGATATGGGTCGCCCAACAGGTCGATATGGGTCGCCTAACAGGTCGATATGGGTCGCCCAACAGGTCGATATGGGTCGCCCAACAGGTCGATATGGGTCGCCCAACAGGTCGATATGGGTCGCCTAACAGGTCGATATGGGTCGCCCAACAGGTCGATATGGGTCGCCCAACAGGTCGATATGGGTCCCCCAACAGGTCGATATGGGTCGCCCAACAGGTCGATATGGGTCGCCCAACAGGTCGATATGGGTCGCCCAACAGGTCGATATGGGTCGCCCAACAGGTCGATATGGGTCGCCCAACAGGTCGATATGGGTCGCCCAACAGGTCGATATGGGTCGCCCAACAGGTCGATATGGGTCGCCCAACAGGTCGATATGGGTCGACAAACAGGTCGATATGGGTCGCCCAACAGGTCGATATGGGTCGCCCAACAGGTCGATATGGGTCGCCCAACAGGTCGATATGGGTCGCCCAACAGGTCGATATGGGTCGCCCAACAGGTCGATATGGGTCGCCCAACAGGTCGATATGGGTCGCCCAACAGGTCGATATGGGTCTCCCAACAGGTCGATATGGGTCGCCCAACAGGTCGATATGGGTCGCCCAACAGGTCGATATGGGTCGCCCAACAGGTCGATATGGGTCGCCCAACAGGTCGATATGGGTCGCCCAACAGGTCGATATGGGTCGCCCAACAGGTCGATATGGGTCGCCCAACAGGTCGATATGGGTCGCCCAACAGGTCGATATGGGTCGCCCAACAGGTCGATATGGGTCGCCCAACAGGTCGATATGGGTCGCCCAACAGGTCGATATGGGTCGCCCAACAGGTCGATATGGGTCGCCCAACAGGTCGATATGGGTCGCCCAACAGGTCGATATGGGTCGCCCAACAGGTCGATATGGGTCGCCCAACAGGTCGATATGGGTCGCCCAACAGGTCGATATGGGTCGCCCAACAGGTCGATATGGGTCCCCCAACAGGTCGATATGGGTCGCCCAACAGGTCGATATGGGTCGCCCAACAGGTCGATATGGGTCGCCCAACAGGTCGATATGGGTCGCCCAACAGGTCGATATGGGTCGCCCAACAGGTCGATATGGGTCGACAAACAGGTCGATATGGGTCGCCCAACAGGTCGATATGGGTCGACAAACAGGTCGATATGGGTCGCCCAACAGGTCGATATGGGTCGCCCAACAGGTCGATATGGGTCGCCCAACAGGTCGATATGGGTCGCCCAACAGGTCGATATGGGTCGCCCAACAGGTCGATATGGGTCGCCCAACAGGTCGATATGGGTCGCCCAACAGGTCGATATGGGTCTCCCAACAGGTCGATATGGGTCGCCCAACAGGTCGATATGGGTCGCCCAACAGGTCGATATGGGTCGCCCAACAGGTCGATATGGGTCGCCCAACAGGTCGATATGGGTCGCCCAACAGGTCGATATGGGTCGCCCAACAGGTCGATATGGGTCGCCCAACAGGTCGATATGGGTCGCCCAACAGGTCGATATGGGTCGCCCAACAGGTCGATATGGGTCGCCCAACAGGTCGATATGGGTCGCCCAACAGGTCGATATGGGTCGCCCAACAGGTCGATATGGGTCGCCCAACAGGTCGATATGGGTCGCCCAACAGGTCGATATGGGTCTCCCAACAGGTCGATATGGGTCGCCCAACAGGTCGATATGGGTCGCCCAACAGGTCGATATGGGTCTCCCAACAGGTCGATATGGGTCGCCCAACAGGTCGATATGGGTCGCCCAACAGGTCGATATGGGTCGCCCAACAGGTCGATATGGGTCGCCCAACAGGTCGATATGGGTCGCCCAACAGGTCGATATGGGTCGCCCAACAGGTCGATATGGGTCGCCCAACAGGTCGATATGGGTCGCCCAACAGGTCGATATGGGTCGCCCAACAGGTCGATATGGGTCGCCCAACAGGTCGATAAATGGGTCGCCGATACGGGTCGATTAACACTCTCAAGAGTTAAAATATTCATCTAAATTGGCCCAAGTCTAATTACAAAATGTAGAAGATTAATTGTCATTTTGATCTGTATGTTTGACTGTTTTGTTTCCCAAATCCAGCCCTTTAAATTGCGGACCAAAAGGCAAACTAAATCTTTAGTTTTGGGGGTCTGTTGGGGCTAAAATGTCCTCCGTGGCTAAAAATTCTGAATGAATAGTGGGCCCTGGGATCAAAAAGGTGGAAAACCAGTGCTTTTAACCATACTGTGGTTAAAAGCACTGACCTGACGGTCTGTGAGGTGGTTGAGCGTCAGGGATTTAGGCTTAGGGTTACGGTTGGAGGGGTCTAGGGTTTAGGCTTAGGGTTACGGTTGGAGGGGTCTAGGGTTTAGGCTTAGGGTTACGGTTGGAGGGGTCTAGGGCACTGATGTCAAACATACGGCCCGCGGGCCGGATGCGGCCCGCGCAATGATTTAATCCGGCCCCAGGCTTGTAGAGCAAAAATGTCTGAGTCTATCAAAAAAAAGTAAGTCTCTAGCACGTTCCTATCAAAAGTTATGGTCGTTTAAAGAAATGCTTCTGAGTTCTCTTCTCTGAGCACTAGTCCGGTAGCTTTACAGCTGAGAGTACTTAATTGATTGGAATGTTGACTTGCAGAGAGTGGAGGGGGGAGGGAAGGCAGGGGGGGTGTACTGGCGCTGCAAAGTGAGAACTATACTTCAGCAGTAACCTGACTCCGCCAGATGGGGCAGCAGAGAGAGGAGTATTCCCTCCTCCTCTCTCTGCTGCCCCATCGGGCGGAGTCAGGTTACTTCACCAGTAAAAGTGTCTATAACTGAGGAATCATTCAGATCACAGCTTGCCTATTTAAATATAAATACGGGTAATAATAATAATCCAATTCAGAGTTTTAAAATATACTGTATTTTAGAAGAATTAGTTATTGTTATTCATCATTATTTTTTAATGTTTGATGATCCATCACTTCAATAAAAAGCAGGTCTGCATAATTTCATGGGCTGTGTAGCCATTTCCAAATTTCAGCTAAGACACTATTTGAAATTATTTTTTTTGTATTTTTGTATTTTGTATTTTTTGTATTTTTGGTTTATTGGCGCACTGTAAATAAAAATAGCATCTCCCATAGCAAATGTCTTAATCTAGGCTACAAGTATAAAACCAATAATGAAAGTCATTAATAACTATTAATAGCTACTCTTAATAATAAACTTGATTGTGTGATATACTGTAGCGGAGAAATTACGGCTGTGTACGTAAACATGCGTGTGCATGCTTGCAGTCTGTGACTGGTCTGCGACTGGCACCGCGGCGCGACTGGCACCGCGGTGCTCCGGCCCCCATGAAGTCACATTAAGTCCAATGCGGCCCCCACCCCAAAATGAGTTTGACACCCCTGGTCTAGGGTTTAGGCTTAGGGTTACGGTTGGAGGGGTCTAGGAGTTTTGCTACAAACATTGCTACACCCTTCTCTAAACCTACCCCTAAACCTAACCGCAAGCAGATTTGACTGTTATCAGTGGATAAGATCGTAGTTGTCATCTTATCATTGAGCAGGCTCCAGACAACATGCTGTCATCGATAAGATGGTGCTGATAAGCAGCCTGCTGGGGTTTATCGCTTGATAACGGTAGAAGCGGGTGGACAGGCAGACTGACCAGTATCTCTCTGCTCACCTCACTCTGTAGCTCAGACACAGTTTTAGCAAACTGAGTCTCAGAGGTCTGTGGTAGCTGAGAGTAGACACTGTGAGACAGACTCTTCAGACCTTCCTCCTTGTATTTCACCTGGAAAACAACAAAACCAAACACACAGAGTCACATTAGTCTCAACAGGAGTTTTCAACCTTTTTGACACCAGGGACCACCGTTTATTCAGCATTTGAGCCACGGGCCACCATTTGATTACATTTTCACCCCAAAGACCAAAAACTACGGAATTATTTTGATTTGTCCACAATTCAGGGCTGGATTTTGCGAACAAAACAGTGTATACCTCTTAATGAGATGGTGCCTATTCAGACGATGAATATTTTAACTCTTGAGAGTGTGAAAATGAAACCATTTGGTTTCATTTTTACATTCTCAAGTTACATCTGGTTAACCAATTCTCCATCATTTAGCCCGGGGACCACCTGGAACCCTCTCAAGGACCACTGGTGGTCCCCGGACCACCTGTTGAAAACCTCTGTCTTAGACCATTCCATTATTTTCACTTCCTGAAAATATGGAGTATCTGAGTCATTCCACGGAAACGGTACCATTTGCAGTCCGAAATTTTCCCAAACCCGTTTTTCCCCATTGTGTAAACATTACATGGATTTTATCTTCATATCAGTAGTTATCTTGCTTTCTTTCCCCCTATTTTGTCCAATTTTCCATGTCCCCAGTGGCCTTCGATGAAAGTGGACTTGACATATGACTATTAAACTATATCTATCTGTACTTTATTGCTGGACATGTTCAGTTTTTGAATAAATAGATGATTAATCATTTAAATGACTTTATATAGCTGTGTCCCTCAGTTACACTCAACTCCGTTACACAAGTCATTCTTCCCTCTATAACAACAATTAACTGGCCATTTAGTGACATCAACAATAGGAAGTAGTATTCTACAACTCTTCTGACCAACATGCTACAGAAAGTGGCAATTTAAAACCTCATTTTACACCGTTTTAGAGGCATTTTGTACTCTCACATGTGGTCGGAAGTCATAACAGCTCAGCTCTGTTACATGAAATAATGATATAAAACAATTAGTTATAAAGATTCTGTTTGTTATTCCAACAATATATCTGATTCCTTAACCTCAGGCATTCCAAGTCTTCTCTTCTTACTCAACTCAGTTAGAGTAGTGGGTATCATTAGTACAAAAATCACAACTCCGTTATGAACTTAATTGGCTCAACTCCATTATCAATTAACATGTTAACAGACATATAAAAAAATATATATTGAATGCCTGAGATGGGAAATTATGTTTTTCTTATAGCTAAAGATGTCCTTAATAGCAGTGTTGTTTTCGTTGACTAAGACTAAGACGAAAATGCTCGTCAACGAAGCTTTTTCCAAGACGAAGACGATCCAAAGACTAAACGAAAAGTATCCTCTAAAGACTAACTTGAAGACGTACTGTAATGGACACGTTCGTCAACGAATCAGACGAGACGAAAATGTTAGGGCGGGACGAACGGAAATGAGATCCAATCACAACTTTTCTTTTTGTGGGACTAGTTGGGAAGACATCCAATCAGAACGCTTCCCAATGCGTTATCATGTTAGGTTGATCGTCAGCATGTTGCATGGACATTGGTTGCACAAACAAACAATTCTTCCACGATGCGAAACTGTGGCACGCACCAGGAGTTTTTACTACTTTACTACGGAGGAAACACCCGCAGCCTACCCCCAGAACGCCGCGTCGTTTCATCAACACTATTTGTCTAGCTGAACTGCCCTGGCCATCTCACTCGATACAGCACCGCCGCGAGAAGCCACAGCAGGCAGCCCAGAGAGCAGTCAGAGCGCACGCGGCAGCAGCAGCAGCAGCCACCGGCTCCGGCTCCGTCCATGTCCGTATAGCTCTGGTACAGCGCGCTGCGCGCCGCCCCTCACACTCAGAAGCAGCGGAGCTCTTGCTGCTGTAGACGGGACATAGACTGAGGCTGAGCTGGCAGCTGCTCACCCCCGATGCAATCATGCTCGGACCGCACTCTAAACTGCTCGCTATGGCTTCCCACGGCAGCGCTGCACCGAGCAAAACAACGAAATGGTTCAGCCAAACAAACAATGCCAATGAAACGCAGCGCTCTGAAAAATAGGCTGCAAACGTTTCCCAATGCGTGCCACAGCCCTCCCCGCAGAACACTTGTCTGTTTATGCCAGGGGCTTTCAACAGGTTGTCCGGGGACCACCAGTGGTCCCTGAGAGGATTCCAGGTGGTCCCCAGCTTTTTTTTAACCAGATGTAAATCTCTGAAAGCGTAACCATGGAACCAAATGGACCCTTGCGGGTCCATTTGGTTTCATGTTTACACATGAAACCATTCAAACCAAAGCAAAATAAATCTTTAGTTTTGAGTCTGTGGGGGCTAAAATGTCATCAAATGGTGGTCCGTGGCTCAAATGCTGAATAAATAGTGGGCCCTGGTATCAAATTTTGAAAACCACTGGTTTATACAACCAATCTTGCTGTTTGCCTCCATGCAACATGCAAACTAAATGTGCCTGTATAATCTGTATGGCATGTTGAAAGCTAGTAAAACTAAAATTGCAAGAGTAAGACCAAACCTCAAAGACTAAGACTGAAAGACCAAGACTAATAAAAGACTAAGACTAAAAAAGACTAAGACTAAATAAAGACTAAGACTGAGACTAAGACTAAATCGACGTTGATATTTTGTCGACTAGACTAAGACTAAAAAAATGAATTTCAGAAGACTAAATGGGACTAAAAGACGAAATATGTGTTACTCAAAAGACTAAGACTAAGACTAATACAAAATATTCTCAAACAAACAACACTGCTTAATAGTGTGGGCTATTCAGAAAAGTAAAACCTTTCGGTCAAAATTTCAGAAATTTTGGTCCTGACTCTGCAGTTCAGACAGTGTCTTGTTGAACAGTTCAGACAGTGTCTTGTTGAACAGTTCAGACAGTGTCTAACTGACCTGACTCTGCAGTTCAGACAGTGTCTTGTTGAACAGTTCAGACAGTGTCTAACTGACCTGACTCTGCAGTTCAGACAGTGTCTTGTTGAACTGACCTGACTCTGCAGTTCAGACAGTGTCTTGTTGAACTGGGTGTCCATGGTCTGTGGGAGTTGAGAGAACACACTGACACTCTGGTGACTCTTCGCTTCTTCCTTGTACTTGTTCTGCAAAGACACAAGTATATACAGTCAGGGCCAGGGCCGATCTAGAGGGGGGGGGGGGGGGGGGGGGGCAGGCAGAGCCCACCCAAACGTGCATCCTGTATGCCCAGCCCACCCAATGAAAGTTAATATCAGTGGTTTTCAACCAGTGGTCCGGGGACCACCAGTGGTACTTGAGAGAGTTCCAGGTGGTCCCCAGGCTGAATGATGGAAAGTTGGTTGACCAGATGTAACTCTTTGAAACCAATTAGCCCAAGTCTCTACACAACTAGAGAATGTAGAAGATTAATAATCTTCTATTTATGATCTGTCATTTTGATCTGCATATTTGACTTGGAGTTGCCCACCCAGGAGCGGATCTAGGCATGGGCATGGGGGGGCAGTGCCCCCCTAAATACCCAGTCTGCCCCCCCAAACATGATGCCATGCAAAACAACCCAAGATATGTCAAATTAAAGTGCTCATATTTAAAATGATGTGAAACACTACTACTGCTACTAACTAACTACAGCTGTGTCACCACTAAACCAACAGCATTTCATCATTGAAAACAGAAAACTCTCTGAGTCAGACCTTTAGCTTTATGCATGCTGCGTGTCTGTTGCAACTTCAACAACAACTGATGTTATTATTGATGCTTTACTTGATTATTAAAAGTCCTGGAACTGAAAATGGTATGGGTGCGGCTTCATCGCCCGTGTCGCTTCGTGCCACAGGCGACGAAGCCGCACCCATACCATTTTCTCCTGCACCCCCAATTGGGAAATGTTACATCCGCCCCTGCCACCCTGCCATTCTCCCAGCCCACCCTAGTATGACTGGCTAAATCAGGCCCTCGATGCATCCATGTATCCATTTTTTGGTTAAAGCCCTAGCGTGCATGCGTGTGTTTGTGTGCGTGCATGCGTATGTGCATGTGTGCGTGCATGCATGTTCATGTGTGTGTGTGTGTGTGTGTGTGTGTGTGTGTGTGTGTGTGTGTGTGTGTGTGTGTGCGTGCATGTGTCTGTGTGTGTACCTCACTCTGCAGCTCGCTGACCTCTTTAACCCTCTGAGTCTCCATGGTTTCAGGTAATCTATGGAACAGAGACTTACTGATCTGTTCCTTAACTGCTGCCTTGTATTTAGTCTGGAAACACACACACACACACACACACACACACACACACACACACACACACACACACACACACACACACACACACACAGTGAGTTACTTATCTGTTCCTTCACATCCATCTACAACCGGTTATCCGTAGATGGGTTGCAGGGATGTCTGACGTATTTTTCTTATAAGAGCAGAGGGTGTGCCTTATCATATGGTATATGGTTTATATATATTACTGTCAACATAATTATATTATATAGACGTGAGAGAGAGAGAGAGAGAGAGAGAGAGAGAGAGAGAGAGAGAGAGAGAGAGAGACAGAGACAGAGAGAGAGAGAGAGAGAGAGAGAGAGAGAAGCCACGTTTCCATAAGCCCCATTTTTGCGCAAAAACGGAAGAGAATGTTGAATGGAAACACTTCAAAATGCGAATAAGTTTCCATTTTGCGCAAAAATACTTTTTCGCTGAAAGGTGCCGTATTTTGGAGCGTATCGAAAGAGTCTAATGCGTAAATGATGTATGGAAACAGCTTGCGAGCAGACTTCCAATAGGAAAGCACTGGACACGCATTATAGCGCATTTGAAGACTTCCATCGCGTTTGTTCATGAAAGTCGCAGGGCAGCTACAGGTCCTATATTTACAGTATCTGTATCATCATGCATGATAGCTAAGATACTCAAATGATATCAGACATAAACAGCTGTTTTACATGACCGGGCTCTGCCCTTATAGATATTAGTCTAAGGGCAGACCTTTTTTCCTCGCACGTGTCGCACACACAGCACAACGGATCATATAGTTCAATAGGAATAAAGCAGGCAGTCCGTGTTTAAAGCCTAAAATAACTTCAAGTAAAAATATGTGTAAAATAACCATATGTCTCATGTTACTGGCAAAACTGTGCCACCTATTGCTTGTTTCGTGATCTTATTTTATTTTCCCCTAGACTCCCATGAGTCGCATTTCATCAGTTAATGGAAACGGCGCACAATTCGCTGTTCTTTTTTCGACTTAATTAACATACTCTTCCTATTTTTGCAAA
>CM076982.1:634895-639895 GCA_039105355.1 Benthosema pterotum
GGGTCCATTTGGTTTCATTTTTACACTCTCAAGAGTTATGACATTAACCATCTAAATTAGCACCACTAAATTAATACGTCTGTGGTGGTGAAGATGTTGTTAAATCGTGGTCTCTGGCTCAAATGCTGAATAGTGCGCCCTGGGATCAAAAAAGTTGAAAACCACTGCTCTAACATGAAGCTTATTGCCTGGTGCGACTTATAGTCAGGTGCGGCTTATACAAGGAAAAATCAGTATTTTGCCCCCAATTTAGCTGGTGCGGCTTATATTCAGGTGCGGCTTATAGTCCAGAAATTACGGTAAATACAAATCCGGATGTTAAAATGTGTACCTGGCTGTAGATTCCAGACATCTCTTTAGCCAGCTGGGTCTCAGTTGTCTCAGGTAGGTGGCGGTACAGAGCGCTGGACGCCTCCTTCTTAGACTTCTCTTTATACTTCAACTGGAAGCACAAACACAGGGCCGTTTTGGACATTAGGCAGACTAGGCAGTGGCCTAGGGCGCCGTGAGAGGAGGGGGCGACCGACCACCAGAAATGCTTCAAACGGATACCAGGCTAATAAGCCTCATATGGATGAATACATTATACTTGACCTCTAAAACTAGAATTGAACATTTAAAAACACATAATATGTTCTTTAGTTTTACTTTAGTTTTAATTTTACAGGAGATTTTCCCTGGAGCCCTTGTTACTAAGAAAAGTTCTGATAAAAATGCTTGTACATGTAGCTCACTCTGCAGCTCAGAAACCTCTTTAGATACTACATGTAGCTTCACTCTGCAGCTCAGAAACCTCTTTAGATACTACATGTAGCTTCACTCTGCAGCTCAGAAACCTCTTTAGATACTACATGTAGCTTCACTCTGCAGCTCAGAAACCTCTTTAGATACTACATGTAGCTTCACTCTGCAGCTCAGAAACCTCTTTAGATACTACATGTAGCTTCACTCTGCAGCTCAGAAACCTCTTTAGATACTACATGTAACTTCACTCTGCAGCTCAGAAACCTCTTTAGATACTACATGTAGCTCACTCTGCAGCTCAGAAACCTCTTTAGATACTACATGTAGCTTCACTCTGCAGCTCAGAAACCTCTTTAGATACTACATGTAGCTCACTCTGCAGCTCAGAAACCTCTTTAGATACTACATGTAGCTTCACTCTGCAGCTCAGAAACCTCTTTAGATACTACATGTAGCTTCACTCTGCAGCTCAGAAACCTCTTTAGATACTACATGTAGCTTCACTCTGCAGCTCAGAAACCTCTTTAGATACTACATGTAGCTTCACTCTGCAGCTCAGAAACCTCTTTAGATACTACATGTAGCTCACTCTGCAGCTCAGAAACCTCTTTAGATACTACATGTAGCTCACTCTGCAGCTCAGAAACCTCTTTAGATACTACATGTAGCTCACTCTGCAGCTCAGAAACCTCTTTAGATACTACATGTAGCTCACTCTGCAGCTCAGAAACCTCTTTAGATACTACATGTAGCTCACTCTGCAGCTCAGAAACCTCTTTAGATACTACATGTACCTCACTCTGCAGCTCAGAAACCTCTTTAGATACTACATGTAGCTCACTCTGCAGCTCAGAAACCTCTTTAGATACTACATGTACCTCACTCTGCAGCTCAGAAACCTCTTTAGCATGCTGTGTGTCCAGGGTCTCAGGCAGAGTGGAGAACAGAGAACTGCTCACTGATTTCTTCGCTTCCTCTTTGTACTTGAGCTGGAAGAAAAGAAAGAAAAGATACATATATTACAGGAATAAAGCCTGGTCCTCAGGGGCGGATCTAAGCATGGGCATGGGGGGGCAATGCCCCCTAAATTCCTAAATGAAATGAATGAATTCCTAGATGAAAATCGCAGGCACTGGCTACCTCAAAAAATATGAAAAAGGGCTGGCACTGGGTGTGTTAATTGCGTGATAAAAGTCCCGGAACAGAAAATGGTATGGTACCCATTGCCCCTCCAACATGTTCTCTTGCCCCCCCCCCCCACCAATGGGACATGTTACATCCGCCCCTGCCTGGTTCTAAACAGCATGTGCGATGTCGTCATGTTTCTGGTGTCTTCACTAACCTGTCCTCTGACGATCCGAGGAAAAAGTTCCAGGTCAAAAGTCAGGAAGTGACGTCTAGCCCTAGTTGATTTACCTGTGCGCTATCGACAACTAGAGAGAGATTCTCAGGAATCTCTCTCTAACTGACCTGACTCTGCAGTTCAGACAGTGTCTAACTGACCTGACTCTGTAGTTCAGACAGTGTCTAGTTGAACTGACCTGACTCTGCAGTTCAGACAGTGTCTTGTTGAACAGTTCAGACAGTGTCTTGTTGAACAGTTCAGACAGTGTCTAACTGACCTGGCTCTGCAGTTCAGACAGTGTCTAACTGACCTGACTCTGCAGTTCAGACAGTGTCTAACTGACCTGACTCTGTAGTTCAGACAGTGTCTTGTTGAACTGACCTGACTCTGTAGTTCAGACAGTGTCTAACTGACCTGACTCTGCAGTTCAGACAGTGTCTAACTGACCTGACTCTGCAGTTCAGACAGTGTCTAACTGACCTGACTCTGCAGTTCAGACAGTGTCTAACTGACCTGACTCTGCAGTTCAGACAGTGTCTAACTGACCTGACTCTGCAGTTCAGACAGTGTCTAACTGACCTGACTCTGCAGTTCAGACAGTGTCTAACTGACCTGGCTCTGCAGTTCAGACAGCGTCTTGTTGAACTGGGTGTCCATGGTCTGTGGGAGTTGAGAGAACACACTGCTGCTCTGAGTCCTCCTGGCATCCTCCTTGTACTTGTTCTGCACAAACACAGATGGATCCAGACCATCAAATCAAACCACATCACGCTTACAAACAATTTTACAATGTACCAAAGGGATCAAGGTTCAAGGTTCTTTATTTGTCACTCCAGTGTATGTCAGGACATATACAGGGATGAAATAACGGTTCCATTGTTCCACAGTGCAATAAGACAATCAGAAAAAAAGGACAAATACAAACAATACAAGAAACAGTAAGTGACGTAGTGCAACAGACTAGAGCAGTAAAGTACAACTGTAATATTATAAGGTGAGGTGAAGTGGCAAGTACTACTACTATACAGCACTATTATGCTCTTACATGTATTGTATCTCTTTTAGCTGTGATTTGAGCCTGCACAAATCTGTTTTTCACCCACGTTCTTTACTTTGGTACCATGGTGTATTTATCCAATGAGAGTCAGAGTTGGGGGTTGGTCTAATAAAATACATGAACAGCACAGCTGATTGGTCAGCAGCCCCCCTCACTCAACAGAGCCAAGCAACAAACGAGGCCTAATGAGATAAATATGGATAATACATTATACTTGCCCTCTATAACTAGAATTGAACATTTAAAACACATAAAATAATCTCTTCAGTTTAAAAATAGTTCATGTTTTTATCCCATGGGGGGCGCAATTTTACTGTGCCTGTCACATGACCCGTCACAGTGATGACATCACAGAAGAGCTGTAGTATAGAACATAGTATGGAACGCTCCATGATTAGCCATTATTTTAACGTAAAACATTGATGTATATACACCGTTCTGTTTGTAATCTGTAGACATTTTTAAAGACATTTTTAAAGCATTTTTAAAGCCTCTGTAGACATTTTTAAAGCACAGCTCAAGACATACTTCTATGCACTTGCTTTTAACTGATTCTCTGTGATTTTATATTTCATGATTTTATATTTTATGACTTATTTCAGGTCCTCACTGTACTGCTTCTTTGATGTATTTTAATGATCTCTTTAATTCATTCCCACTATTTTTTGTCTTCTTCTCTATTGCAATGTAAAGCACTTTGAGCTGCATTTCATGTCATGAAAGGTGCTATACAAATAAAGATTATTATTATTAAATTATAATGACAATGGCGACCCCCGCTGGTGAAATGAAGGACTGTAAAACAGACAGGATGAACCACAGTTGTTTAATGCATTCCATTAGTTCTACTGCGGAGCATTCTTCTGTGATGTCATCACTATGAGACCATGTGACAGGCACAGTAAAATGGCCGCCCCCATGGGATTAAAACATTAACTGTTTTTAAAATAAAGAGATTATTCTATGTGTCTTAAATGTTCAATTCTAGTTATAGAGGGCAAGTATAATGTATTATCCATATTTATCTCATTATGCAGGGTTCCTTTTAAAGAAGTGTGTGGTGTGTGTGTGTGTGTGTGTGCGTGTGTGTGCGGTGTGCGTGGTGTGCGTGCGTGTGTGTGTGTGCGTGTGTGTGTGTGCGTGTGCGCGTGCGCGGTGTGCGTGTGTGTGTGTGCGTGTGCACGTGCGCGTGCGCGGTGTGCGTGTGTGTGTGTGTGTGTGTGTGTGTGTGTGTGTGTGTGTCTGTGCACTACCTCACTCTGCAGTTGGGTCATCTGTCGTGTGAACTGGATCTCACTAGTGTCAGGGAGTTGGCAGTACAGAGGTGTTGGCATCTCCTCTTTGTACTTCACCTAAAACAGTCAGATCCTTCCATTAATTCAGTCACACAGCCTTCAGCAAGCATCACGTTTATGTTGAAAAATATTAAAGCCAGGGGCAGATCTAGGCATGGGCATTGGGGGGGCAATGCCCCCCTAAATGCCCAGACTGCCCCACCAAACACGATGCCATGCAAAACAACCCAAGATATTTCAAATTAAAGCACTTCTATTTAAAATGATGTGAACCACTACTACTGCTACTAACTAACTACAGCTGTGTCACCACTAAACCAACAGCATTTCATCATTGAAAACAGAAAACTCTCTGAGTCAGACCTTTAGCTTTATGCATGCTGCGTGTCTGTTGCAACTTCAACAACAACTATTCAATAAAAGTCCTGGAACTGAAAATGGTATGGGTATGGGTGCGGTTGTTAATGATTTTTCTTTTAGGATGTTTTTTCTGACGATGTACAAATGGAACCAAATGGACCCGTCAAATGGACGCCCTCAGAAAAAAATCTTGAAAATG
>CM076982.1:644895-732395 GCA_039105355.1 Benthosema pterotum
GCCAGCCATAAAAACACATAGGCTAACATTATCAATACACAGCACTGAGCAGCCCACACATTAGAACGCAACAGAAAACATGATCGTTCTAACAGCAGCCACATCAGAATACGATCCATTTACAAGAAGCCTCCTCCTCCTCCTCCACCACCATATAGCGCCGCGTTTCTTTTCTGTTCTATTCAGTAAATTAATGAGAATGACGCAGACAGAAGCATGCGTCCCGTGCGTCGCATGCGAAACGAGGAACAAGACGGCCATTGCACTTCATCAACCACCACTGGAGGTGGTGGTTGATGAAGTCCTGTATTCCTCTGACACTGTTTGCTGTTCGATCTGATCCGTGTACGCAATGATCAGTGGAACGCCGCGCGCCCAACAGAAGACGTGATCGTTTTAACAGCGGCCACAACAGAATACGATCCATTTACATGAAGCCTCCTCCACCACCACCATATCGCGCCGCGTTTCTTTTCTGTTCTATTCAGTAAATTAATGAGAATGACGCGGACAGAAGCATGCGTCCCGTGCGTACTACGCACGGGTGGTGGTTGATGAAGTTTCCTTTGACAATGTTTGCTGTTCGATCTTATCCGTGTGTACGCAATGATCAGTGGAACGCCGCGCGCCCAGAGCGCAAGATCACGCTGCGTAAGATTGGTAAGCCTTAAGGCTGAACTCCGATAGTTGAGTTGCAAAGGAAACTTCAAAGGAGACTTCTGTCCGTGAGTGACAGTAACCAATATTACAGTTGAATTATATACACACGCGTCGCACACATAGAGAAAGAAAAAAAGGGGAAAACAAAGGTAAATGTTTAATTCCTCCTCTTTACTCCTTTCCCTCGGAGGAAGGGAAAAAAACAACTTATCGACTCGTGCTTTTTGGAGTCGACACGTGTTATGCAAATCGATGCATCGATGTATCGATTTTTTGGTTAAAGCCCTAATATATATATATATATATATATATATATATATATATATATATATATATATATATATATATATATATATATATATATATATATATATATACAGTATGCACCATAAGTCAGTGAACGGTTCCATGTGCCGTGCCACAAGGTGACATTTTCCCCTGAGAATAGAGTTTTTTTCTCAATGGAAATATCCTCAAAATGGAGTCGTCTTATATTCTATACTATTTGACATTCAATGTTCTTTTTTTCTGTAAATGGGTCTTGAAAAATGAGGGTCTTATATTCGGGACAATACGGTATATATATATATATATATATATATATATATATATATATATATATATATATATATATATATATATATATATATATATATATATATATATATATATATATATATATATATTCAAAAGGGCACTTGACAGGCCAGATTGCAAAGGGGCACATTGGTGTCCATTTGTGCACGCAACTGTGTGTGTATGTGTGTGTGTGCGCGTGTGTAACGCCCGGGATTCAAACCCGGGTCTCCCGCGTGAAAGTCCAACATCTTAACCACTAGACCAAGAGGACATCCCCTTGGTCCGGGGGCAGATACTAGACTTTGGAGGCCATCGCGACAGAGGCTGTAGCCACCTGCTAAGCGTGTGCGTGCGCGCGCGCGTGTGTGCGTGCGTGCATGCGTGTGTGCGTGCATGCGTGCGTGTGTGCGTGCGTGTGTGTGTGCGTGCGTGCGTGTGCGTACGTGTGTATCTAACTCACCTCACTGTGCGTATGGTTCATCTCCTTAACAAACTGAGTCTCCAGAGTCTCTGGTAACAGTGAGTACAGAGTACTGGACAGATCCTCTCTGTCCTCCTGCTGGTACTTCAGCTGCACAACAACAATCACCAAAAACACATTTAATCACATCTATATCTGATGTTAGTAGCCTAGATCACGGGTTTTCAACCGCGCCACTCAGGTGGTGCGATATGAGCTTGTAGATCTGCTATTTTTCAACAGCTAAAACACCAAAAGTGTACAGTAGTATATTCACCTGGCTCTGCACTTCAGACATGTGTTTGGAGAAGGTAGTGTCCGTTGTTTCAGGCAGGAGGCGATAGAGAGCAGACCAACAATCCTTCTTCCCTTCCTCCTTGTACTTCAACTGGAGGAAAACAACAACATGGTGCATTCATTCAGAAACAAATCAAATTTCGGGGACGGAAATGAGCAACCAATTATCAAATGCGTGCGTGCGTTACAGCACAAACACTTTGTGTTCGCTGCTCGACGAGATCACTTGTAACGCAGCGAGCGCCCTGTGCATGTGTTCTGAGAAAATCCATGTTAAATTAGGCTACTGTTACTGTGTAGGAAAGAGCATCCGTGATCGCCTTCTTTCTTGCTTTCTTTTCATTTTTTGGAGGGTCGTGTTTGCAGGGCCGGCTATAAAGCTGTGCACAGGGGCCAGGGGGGGAATGCCCCCCTAAACGCCCTTAACTCATTGACCGCTAGGGGGACCTTCTTTGTTTCCTCTCCATTGCCGCGGCTCAAACCAGTTCGATCGGTAAAAAAGCCCTTATTTTGAAGTTCAGATCTCCTAAACAGGATGTGCTGTTTCTGTTATGCTGTGTCTGTTGTCTTGCCTAATCGATCATCTGGCGATGTACCCAAAAACATCCGGGTCACAAGTCAGGAAGAGCTGTGTAGCCCTGGCTGCTTAACCCATGCGCCAGCGACATTGAGGGGGCAAACCGGAGGAGAGCCGTTTGAATGCATTGGGTTGAACGCATGTCAATGGGAGGGGAAAAAAAAAAGTTGTCCCCAATTCTGTCCCAAATGAAAGTCAGCAACGGGATGATCATCAGACGATGCGCACGGACTAATAGTTGGATTAAAGAATGAAATCTACATCTCGTCGTGATACGAGCCGTCCGCGTGACCGGCAGTGGGGTTCTCCACGGGAGGTCCACGAGCTGCGCGTCTTCGGCAGGAAAACTATTAATATAATGGCGCTATAACGACGCTGCCTCATAAAGCCCCCCCCCCCCCCCAATTGTGAAATGTTAGATCCGGGCAAAAAAAAACATCTTCGAGTTTGAACGCACGCTCCGCTCCAAAGATTCTTACTTTCGCATTACTTTCACATTAGAACGGTCAGTCCCAGTGCAAGATTTACGCACACACAGGCGCAGCCGTGCGCGCACGCAGTACGCACACAATTCAATTCAGTCAGTTGCGGTCTCTCACCGAATGAGTTTTCATCCGACACACGACGTTCTCCAAACATATAACACAGACGCGGGGCCGTCTTGCTGCGGAACAAATCCATAGTCAGAGACAGGAATATTTGTGCCTTTTTAGCCATGTTTATAATGTTCTCTCACACGGAGCTAAGTCACAGCAACAACGTGTGTAGTCCCACACTCGGCATCCTGCGTATACTGTATGATGCAATGTTCACAGCTGTGCGCTGTGCGATAAATGTACAATCTACAAGCTCACAGAGCATTATAAGTGAGCTGCAGCACCTAGTTCTAAAACTAGGTGAATTATACCATGCGAATACTGCAGTTAGAGATGCCAGATATTATCGGCCCTCCGATATTATCGGCCGATAAAAGCTTTCAAATTTCATATCGGAAAATATCGGTATCGGTATTTACAAACTGGAAATTATGACTATTTACAGAGATGTAGACTCAGCGCTACGGTCATGTTTATACCATTACTTTTGTACTTTACTCAAGTAGGCTACATGTTGAATTTATAGTTGTATGGAGTATTTCTAGGCTATAACATGAATTTGTTATATTTATATTAAATGTTTATTTATATTAAATATTTGTATAGTAATAGTTTCTGTTATTTTTCCACCACTGGAGGCCGCATATTTCGGTATCGGTTGATATCGGTTGATATCGGTATCGGGAATTAGAAGTTGGATAATATCGGGATATTGGTAAAAAAGTCAATATCGGGCATCTCTAACTGCAGTGTAATATTTATTTTACAACGTACACATCTAAATGACCAAAAATAGCTCTGTGGTGAGTCATCATTGAACGAGCCACGTGCGTAATCTCCATATAGCCATGCATATGCGCAGCGTGTGCCGTGATGCAGAAGGACAGAGAGCAATGGTCTTACTGACATCCATAAAATAAAACTATAGGCTTAAATACATACAAAGATGGTTATTACCAAAGTTTAGTGAAAGCTCAGTGGCTGCTGGCTGCAGCGCACACACTCTGCTCCCCTGGCTATTGGGTAATAACGTGGATGAAATTGGAATAGTCCAGCGTGCCCCGACAGCCACGTGCGCTTTTATTTTTTATTTTATCAGTTAATCATTAGCCGTTAATGTTGTCGATAACCGAAATTCTTAACGGTTAACGGTTAAACTGTTGGACATCCCTAGTGTGGGCGATGACTTTTATTAGTCAAGTAAAGTAGTGGTGTTCTCGATCGATCGGCGCCAATTTAAATCGGCCGATTTCATAAATAAATGACTCAATCGGCCATCACCAAAACCACCGATCTGGAAAACCGATCTGTATTGGTTTTGACTCGCTGTTTTTGGCACCTAGTGCATGTTCGGAGCGCTCCGTTTCTGACCATTCAATGTCGCAATTCTTCTACTATGAGCCCATGCGCAGCGCATGTTGTTGACGTAGTGTCGTTGGAGCCTCTGACGTCGTTCACAACGGCCTTCTTGGGACAGGACTAAATACACTATATGCTCATAGACACAATGTTACGCTATCCTGTCCCAAGATGGCCGCCACGTGACGACGTCACTCCCCATTGGCCAGCAGCGCTGCAACGACACCTACGTCAATAACATGCGCCGGCTCAGGGAAAGCTACACACTATAAGTTAGCATTAGCATGCCGCTACGAATTGAACGCAATGTCTAAAATTTGCCGTCTGTAATACATGTGGTGGAGAATCTCCACCACATGTATTACAGACGGCAAATTTTATATCTTTCTCAGACGTGTATCTGTTGTTGTGTATCTGCCCTCAGAGCTGTCTCACATGCCAGGCTCAGGGAGAGCAGTTTGTGATGTCAAATCAATGGGATTTGTCATCAGATGTCACTATTTTGCCCTATAGCAGTGGTTTTCACTTAACAAGCTGCTGAAGAGGTCATAACATCCGTAATATGGGGTAAATATAAGGGTAAATATTTGAATTTAACAATAAATCGGTATCGGTATCGACAGATACAAAAAAAAAAAAATCGGGGATCGGGATCGGCCCAAAAAAACCTGCTCGGAACATCACTAAAGTAAAGCATCAATAATAACATCAGTTGTTGTTGAAGTTGCAACAGACACGCAGCATGCATAAAGCTAAAGGTCTGACTTAGAGAGTTTTATAAATCTACCTGAACCGCTTCAGAACCGGTTCAGGTAGATCTATATTTGACGTTTCCGTTCTTACAATCGTTCCAGCACCAAAATATCGTCCCCGAACCGGTTCAGAACGAAGAATAACGTTCGTTCTTATCGTTCCGGTAATGTTTGGCGGATACATGTGAAGTTGTTTACAAACATCAGGCTTGTCCATAGCGCTTTGAGTTTACAATAAAAGCGCACGTGGCTGTCGGGGCACGCTGCCTGGATTATTCCGATTTCATCCACGTTTTTTACCTACTAGCCAGGGGAGCAGAGTGTGTTCACTGCAGCAGCCACTGAGCTTCCACTAAACTATCTTTGTATGTATTTACACCTATAGTTTTATTTTATGGATGTCAGTAAGGGAATTCTGTCTGTCTGCATCACGGCCAGTGTTGGGGAATATTACTTAGGAAAGTAATATATTACTTATTACTTATTACCCCTTCAGAAAAGTAATAATATTACACTACTTATTACTTGGATGCAAAAGTAATATGTAGTATATTACATATTACTTTTTTATATTACTTTTGCACCCAGATCCCTGAAAAAGGAAATTAGCTACAACTACACAATCTGTCAGCTTCTTTTAGAGCTGAATCTAATGAAGAAGAATAACAAGAGTCACAAATCAGCCAAACATCAATTGGGTGACTGCTGCCCCCACGACCGACTACCGATAAGCAGGTGAAGATGGATGGATGTATTTAGATAAATGTATTTAGATGAATGAATACAGACATCCCACCCTGGAAAAAAATACTAAAATATCTTAATATTTATATGCCGCACATGATTAACATATAGCCTACCATAGATTACATAGTTGCAGTAGGCTGTTATTTCAGTCAGTGGATTGTTATTTAGTTACAGTTCTGTCTGTCAAATATGTTTTAATGCAAAATTAAAATGTATGATAAACATACATAAGCATAAGATCTTTTTGATTTAATATTGAGTATATGAGGGCTTATAGCTCCAGTGTCTTAATTGATGATTAAGCCACTGGCATGCGTAATCAGAACAGCTGTGTAGCCTATGGGAAATCCCCATGACAGACAGCGCATACATACAGGCTTCAAGTGTGGACATTTCCCCCAGCTATTTGTGTGATAAACTCATATTATAAACGCATGACCTATATGGCAAATGAAAATATCCTTGGATATACTTGGACCACAGTTGGAATTATTGCAATCGGGTGAGAATGGACTGAGATTTTTTCGATTCAAATCTCAACAAAGAATCACGGAGTTTCACCGGAGAGGTAAGAGCGCAGAGCATTAGCGCCAACTCCGTTCTCTTTAAGTGGCCAGTCCAAGCACGGCTCTTCTACATATACTTCTATTTGAGGATCGGGACAATAAATAGGGACAACAAGCTGCACAAACAGCTTTCGAGCGCTACGTTTCTGACGCCTCAATGGCGCAGCTTTGACACCAGATGTCTTTGTACGTCTGCCTAATTAAAATCCGCTGCTCATCTTTTTTCCGATCAAGCTAAACTGACATTAGCTCATCTCCCTTCACCAACGCAATACTGTTGAACGCAGCAGCATGACAAAAGTAACAAAGTAATATTAGTAGAAGTAACTGTAATATTATTACTATTTTCTAGGAGGTAACGTCGTTACACTACTCGTTACCTGAAAAAGTAGTAATATTACTCGTTACTCGTTACTCGTTACTCGTTACCCCCAACTCTGATCACGGCACACAGCGTACATGCATGCATGGCCATATGGAGTATGGATATATATATATAAGAAAGCTAGTCTTGATGTCTTGCTATGTCTTGAGGCAGAGCCTCCAACGTCGTTCACGGCGGCCATCTTGTGAGAGGTACTATACACTATGCCTTTTTTCACCTTAGAAACATTGCACGAATCAGGGCCTATCTGTCAATGGATGATGCTAAAACCCTGATCCACGCCTTTGTATTTTCCCGGCTTGACTACTGCAATGCACTCTTCTCTGGCCTCCCCAAGAAAACAACTGACAGAGTACAACTAGTCCAAAACGCGGCAGCCAGAGTTTTAACTAAAACTAAGATGAGAGAACATATTACTCCTGTCCTAGCCTCACTACATTGGCTACCGGTTGTGTATAGAATTGATTTTAAAATTCTTTTACTTGTCTATAAAGCGCTTAATGGTCTTGCACCTTCCTACCTACATGACTGCCTGCCTAAGTATGTCCCAGGCCGTCCCCTCAGGTCTTCCACTGCAGGCCTGCTTGCGGTGCCCAAAATGGCAACTAAAAAACATGGTGAAGCAGCCTTTTGCTTCTATGGACCGACGGCGTGGAACAAACTCCCATTATACATTCGACAGGCAGCCTCTGTAGACATTTTTAAAGCACAACTCAAGACGTACTTTTATGCACTTGCTTTTAACTGATTCTGTGATTCTACATTTTATGATTTTATATTTTATGCCTTATTTCAGGTCCTCACTGTACTGCTTCTTTGATGTATTTTAATGATCTCTTTAATTTATACCCACTATTTTTTGTCTTCTTCTCTATTGCAATGTAACACTGCAAAAACACAAAATCTTACCAAGTCAGACTGGCTTATTTCTATACAAAATCACTCATTGCACTTACTTTAAGATGCATTATCTTAACCAGTCAAATTTCTGTGAGACAAAGGGACTTGTTTTAAGACTGTTTAACTTAAATATCTTACCTAGTGAAAAAATCTTGAAACGAACTTGTATTGAGTCATGCCTCACCTATAACAAGTTTTTTTTTGCCATATCAGTCATTACCAAGGCCCGTACAAGCTGATGTGGTGTTAATGAAAGACTTATCAACTCATTTTAAGATAAATACTTAGTCATATCACCTCATTTTAAGAAAAAGACTTAGTAAAAAAAAAAGAAAGATCTTTATTAGAAATTATGTTCTGCAATGATGTCGGTCAGATCATACTTGATTGGAACATACTTTTTATCATTTGCTGTAACATAGTAGTATGGCATATGATCGACAATTTCTCCAGCATCAACAAAAATATTGCCTTGCGCCTGAAGAGGAACTTCTACCTCATATGCTAAATAACGGTCATTCCACCATGTAGTGTCTGTATAGATTTATATTGTTCATCGTTGTATGGTTGCTCTTTCCACCTGAGCTCTTTCACCGTGGATTTTTGAGTTGCACCAGGTCAAGGCTGCTTCACAACCCTACCTGTCTATGCCCTTGACTGTTAAGTGAATGTGAATGAATATTTTTACTCATTTTGCGCTGGCACTTAAAAAATAGAATAAATATTGTTTATTGTGATACTTTATTTAATTACACAAAAATAGTCTATAACCTTTTCCTGGGTTGCAGGGATTTTATTTTGACCGAATTCATGGGTTGTTTTAATGAGAATAACCAATTTGTTAGGTCACAGACTTTGGTTGAATTGATTTATTGATGGATTCAGTTGTCTAGAACCCTTTTCATATTATTTATTCTTCTGGCATTTGAGCCATGGGCCACCATTTGATGACATTTACAGTAGCCTTTCGGATCTAACATATTTTGTTCTCATTGGATAGTGAGATTTTGTCTCCAACTCCATGCTGTATTGATGGCGGTACCATTAGAGATAACAGTTCCATGCTGTAACAGATTGATGTTTCAGTACCTTTAGGAGGGATATGGCAAACCTTGATCAATATAAGAATTCTTCTATATTCTGTACTTTTTACACTTATCGTAAAATAAGTAGTGTTTAACAAATAAGGGTCCATTTGGTTACCATCTCTCCCTCATTTAGCTGGGGACCACCTGGATTGTTTGAATTAATACGTTATCAAAAGTTTGCAAAAATAACCTTGCTCTTCTTATATTATTATTATTATTACCCTTATTATTATTACCCTTATTATTTATTATTATTATTATTAGGCTACTACCCTTATTACTGTCGTTAAGCACACACACGCACGCACGCACGCACGCATGCACGCACGCACATACGTATGCACGCCCCACCCCCTCCTTCCTGTCGCGCTTCCTTGGTTCAAACCAGAGCCTTAGAAATAGACAGAGTTACGCCAACCCCGTTCACTTCACGGGGACGGTCCAATGGCGGCTCCTCTACATAGACTTCTATTGGACAGTGACAATGCATAGTGACAGCCGGAAGTTACTGAATGCATTGGAACCTATGGGCTCGTGCGAGTACATGAACCACGTGACCAGGCTGTTTTCTGACCCCTCAATGGCGCAACTCTTCTACTAGATGGCTCTGGTTCAAACTTTGTGTGAAAAGAAAACAAAGAAAAAGCAGAAGAAACTGTCTCCCCGGCAAAGATCAACAGTAAAAGACGTCCTCGTCGTCGTGCATCCCATTCAAGGTAAACATGTGTTTGTGTAAGGTTATACATTTGCTCGCACACACAGTATGAATGTCACGTCGGTCTATCACATATTTATGCTAATATTTACGATACTAAAGACTAGCTCCGAAGCTAATGGCTAACAGCATAAGCCTACTACCGTTATGGCTAAGCAGCTAACTAGTGTTTACGTTCGTATAATGCTATGGTTGGTTGATGTACTATGATATCAATCCGTGTACCTTTTGTATGTTCAAACGATATTCTATCTGCAGTTTATCTTTATTGGTCATACTGTATGTTGTCGTAACACGTTGAGAACAGTTTGTCTCTATAGAGTATGGGCATAGTTACGACAACTCCGTTTATTTTATGGGGTCAGTCCAATGGCGGCTGTTCTACATAGATCTATAACTAAATGGGGACAACCGGAGGTTACAAAACGCACGTGACCAGGCTTTTTCTGCCCCCCTCAATGTTGCAATTGTCTTCTCCATAGCCCCAATATCGTCATTGGAGCTAGCTGGTTGCTAGATGTTGTGACTAGGTATTGTTGTCTAGTAAATTTAATAAACCCTTCGTTTGCATACAGAAATAATGATGTTAGTTATATTGTTCACTTGCTGTGATATAAAAGCAATGCTGCAATTTTATTTTTAAACAATGCTTTTCTGTTTTATTTCAGGTCGTTCTGAATTGTCAACTTTGTAGAGTCCAAATTAGCTGAGTGGCAGCTTCCAGAACTTATCAGCAATTTTAAAGGTGCACTTTTTTACTACCTTGACCATGCCATACAAAGTGTGTCCATACCTAAGAATTTTTGTTTAGTATAGCTTTTATCTGTATTGATTGCAATGATTAATCAAACCAATATTTCATTAGTTGTCAACTAATAATCAATGAATTGGACCTGCAATAATCACTGGGGTTACTGTGGATATTTCCCCACTTTCACCCATTTTCAACATTTTACTCTGTCATTAATATACCTTAGAGATGTTGTGTGGACATGATAAAAAGTTACCCCCATTCTGTGTTTACTAGAAATGGAGGTCTGGGGGGAAAAAATCATTAACATGGTGAAACACAACTTGGTGACATCATCAAGTTATGTTTCACCATTTTAATGATTATTCTTTTAGAACATTTCTTTCTGAGGGTGTACAAAATTTGGTTCACATTTGTACACTATTTTTGAATTTGAAAACGTTTGGAATTCCCCTTACAGCTTGAATATTGAATTCAGAAGAGTACTGTTCCTTTTAGACAGACTTTGTAGCTGAACTGAGCAGTCAGAATAAGCCTAAAGACACCATGAATTGCTTTAATAATTTCTTTTATTTGAATAGCAGTCTAATCAGTTAAGTTGCATGAAGTACTTGACATTATTATAGTGGTGTCAACTGTATTACCGTAATTAATGTCCAGAGCCCCACGGTTTGAGCTCTGCTATATGGTTTTGGTGAAATATGAAGTAGTTCTGGTCATTTTTTCATTTGTATTGTTGGCCCATTTCTAAAATATTAACATATCCTTTGTTCATTTTTCTGTGTCCATATTACTACACCCAAAAAGTAGTTCCATGTTATAGTGGGGTCAAAAATGAATGAAGGATGTGCTAATATATTAGAAATAATTCAACAAAACGAATAACCTTAGTTTTGTGGATTAATTTACTTTTATTGCATGACCCCAGTAATCTCCACAAAATGACGTACTTAATATTCACCAAAACCAGAGCAGAATTCCCACCACATCAATTAATACAGTCGACACCACTATATTAAAGGACCGTATTTCATACAGCATAACTTCCAAAAATGTAACTATACCTTTAAGGCTCTATTTAATTTGGTGTGTAGAAGTGCGTAGTGTTCTGTGCCAAATGGGTTAAGGAACCTCCTCAAGGAACCATGAGGGTCCCTAGATCCCACTTAAAGACCCACTTGTTTAGCATAGTGTTTCCAGTGAGCCTACATGCACAATGTCGGCACCCTGGATGGAAATTCTATTACTGTGAAAATTCTAAGATGTCTGTGTTTCTGTATTTATGTCTTTCAGCTCAAGACGTTGACGAGGAGGCCTTCGCCCAGGTGCAGAAGTTTATGAAGGACTCTGTTCTCTGCAGAGCCAGATGGATATGGGCGAATACATCGAAGGACATCAAAGAGATCCTAGCAGAGTACCCTCGTCTCATCAGTCCAAGCATGGTATGATATATAGGCTACTACTAACATGTCATTGGTTCGACCTCCCATTAGTCTGAACATCTCTAAACATCTCGAAACATAACCCCAAGTGCATGGTTGCCATCCTTAATGCCTTCGGACTAATGGTACTTCAGATCTATGGGCCTTCCCCGAATTGCATACCTCACCTATTAAACTGACAGCTGTTGCAATAACTTCAATGTTGTTGTTGTTTTTTGTCTTTTTGTTAGATATCGCAGGACTTCTCAGAGCTGTATGGCGAGGCTGCACTAAAGTTGTTTGAGACGTAGGTGACCAAATATGCGGATAAAGTCCTGCACCTGGCCGAACAAGATGGAAAACTCGCATTTCCTGTCGATGACATGACACCGGGTATGTCTTTCTGTATGATATCAATGATTCTGTGACTACAGGTAAATAGGTTTCTCCAGTCATGAGACCATGATTGGAGAAACCTACGTTACCTCCTGTTTCAAATGGCACCAGGTCCCGTCTGCTTCTTATTGTAAATAGCAATATCTAAACATGTCAAAAGTTCTGCAAGTTGACACAATAAAATATAATGGTCATAGTATTCAGTGTGAGGCAGACCGCTTGTCAGATTGGTTCAAACACCCCCGATGGACCTGAAAGTATCTCTGGAGGGAGCACTTAAGTCACTGCTTAAATACTGGATAGTCTAATGTTTTTCCACAGTATTGTTTTTTGTGAATTATTGAAAAGGTCTTAAAATGTATGTATTAAACATTTATTGTTGATTTCCAGGTGCCAAAGGAGAACTTGCTATCAGACTGCTACCCCGCCTGCTACCACAGTCTGTCTACAGATCGAGCAAGAAGTCTGTTAGGCACTCGGCTGAAGAGGCCCGGGCAGCCTTCGTCGACCTGAAGCCTGTAAATACAATTTCCTTTTCCTTTTTTTCTTTTCTTATTTTTTCCTTTTTTTTTTTCCTTTTTTTATTATCGTTTGGCTTTATTGGAATAGATTGAAATGGTGAGAGCTTCTGATTACTGCAAAACCGTGGATCATTACTGCAAAACCAGGATCAGGGCACATCTCTGGGCTACTGTAATGTTTCTTTCCCCAAAGCGAAAGAAACATTACTGCTGCACGTTAGTTTTTTATTTGGCTTATTTGTTAAATCCTCCAAACTGGTATTTTGTTATCTTATCAACATTCACTTTTATTTGTAGGAAAAAAGTGGAGATATGGGCACAACATAAAAAGGAAGAAACTTTATTATGCAACTTAGTGTATAGTTTTCCTTTTTAGATTTTGTGTGCCCACATTTTTTTGACTACATGTTTTATCCCGTTTTTTTAAATTAGTAAAAACGTGCTCCTGGATCAGTCTATCTACCTATACGTCTCTGGTGAGCACCTGGTTGTCTCCTTGCATTCACTTTTCTTTATCTTTCTTTGTTCCTGTCTAGGTTGGTACAAATATCGTTGAGTACCTCTCGCTGGCTGAAGGAAGGCCCCCATCTGTCCTGGTCCTTGGGGGGAACCTCAAAGATGTGCTGTCCAGGCATTTGTCATTATGGCAGGTCAGACAATCCCGGAAAATACACTGCTTGGGCAGTCGATGTCTGCTTCAAATCATTTTATGTATTTGACATTGACTACCCCAAGCAGTGTACACATCCATGGTAGTTTCTGCAACACACGGTCTACAACATACCGGGCACAGAGGCGAGGCAGGTTGCTCTTGACGTGGAATGATTGGAGAACCATTGATATAGAGACTTTGATTTGGCAGATCTGTTGTGGAATCTTGACAATTGGTTAAGTTATGTGATTTTTTTTCTTTTGTTTGTGGTTGAAATACATATTTTTGTTAAACAGTGAGTTCTATAATCTAAAATGTTGTGGAGTTTTTTCCGATACCACCCTCAAGTTCTCTTACTTGGTACTCAGAACATCAAATTGACACTAAAGGCTCAACAAATGCAATTGGAGCCAGACCCAACACTAAATCAATTCACCAAAAAGAGCAGATCTAAGTACTCATACTGCTTCTCTGTATCAGCGAGTACAAAGTACTGAAAAAGTAGTATCGGGACAACTCAATTGTAGTAAATGTGAGTAAATGTGCAATATATTGTTTTTGGTTGTTGTTTTTTGTTTTGTTGCTGATGTTTGGCAGCTCAGTACTAAATGCACATTTTGGCTGTTTTTTCAGCTCAGTCTTCTTAATACATTTGGCTGTTTTTGCAGCTCAGTTTTCTTATACATTTGGCTGTTTTTGAAGAATAAATATTGTTTATTGTGATACTTTATTTAATTGCTTTTGTCTCATTTGTAGTAGGTGATGGGTCTTAAATACACCTTAATTTAGCTCATAATAAGTCACTTACACTTGAATGAATAAGCTAATTAAACTTGAATTGAGCTGTATAGGCTTGCCAAGTCATATAATATATAAATGTATTTCCTAATACTAGTATCAAATGTTCCAATTTGAGATTTTTCCAGCTAATAATTGAATTATCATAGAACTTACTTTGAGTTAACAAAGCTCAAAATAAGCTCTATCCTGCTTGTTTTGAGCTTCGTTTTTGCCCAAATAATGTGTCTTATTTCAAGAAATCTTGACAAGTGAAAACGGCTTGTTCCATTGGCAGATTTTTTTACTTATTTCAAGCAAAAACGCTCTTGTTTTGTTTTTTTTTACTTGTTTTTTGAGGGGGATTTTTTCCAGTGTGCCATTACATTCTGACTGTACTGCAAAGCCTTGAAACGGAGAATTGATTCTAAGCATCGTATTGACATGTCATCAACTTCCGGGTCAAACTTATTGGCCATGAGATGAGGGTGTTCAAACACCCATCGGAGCTCTCCGATGCCGTACACACACACCTCTCTCCTCACCAGTGACGTGCATGGAGGGTACGCGGCGCCGTTCGCTACATCACCCTCGTGACCGCCCCAGTGCACCAGGCGAGCGATGGCAGTCAAGTCAGACCGGTGGTACTTCCTGTGGCCCGGCGTCGACCCGGGCACAGAGCTCAGCCGGTTCAGACTGGCCCACACGTGTTCTTCGGGGGCAAGTGTGTCTTTGCTCCACTCCAGGAAATTCAGAACCTCTTTGTTCTCTCGCATGTGTTTCACAAACTCTCTGGTGACCACAAAGTAGTTGCTGCCTGAGAACACAGGGATGGGTGGGGCTGTCTTCTTGATTCCCGTTCTCTCGATGCCTTCGTGATGGTACTGCCAGCGAGGTTTCTTGCGGTCCGGCACATCTTCAGACTCCAGACTGTTCTTCCCGTTGAGCAGTTTCAGCGCCTGAACCATTTGGGCGTTGGTCTTGATGGGGAGGTCCGCGCCACACGTGTTGAGCAGGTACTTCCACTGGACGTTGGACGTCAGCAGGTCGTCCATGCAGTTTAAATTCGCCTGCGTTATGGACCACGTTCCCCAGGACACACTTTCTAGTCTGCTGGCCATGAACACGTTAGGGAAACAGGACACGATTGCCCTCACGGCTTCCCGGAATGCCTCCGGTGACTTCTGGTCTGCGTGTACGCAGTAGACGTTCTGGGGGTGGTAGACGGCGCGCAGCAGTCTCTCGAACATCTCCACTCCACCGTGGATCACCATGGAATAGGCGATGGGGAAGTCTTTCTCCTCTGCGCTGAGTGGAGCAGAGATGAACCCTCTGGCCTCGGTGTAAGCTTTACAGTCTTTGGTCGCGCCGAGATAGAAATCCTCCGACAGTCTCTCTCTCTGTAAGCCCAGGAGTGGAGCGACGTCCTCCTTGTTCCCCTCCATCTCCCCCCGGACGATGGCGGCGCACACTGCCAGGTCCTCAATGTATTCTTTTGGAACTGGTTGGCCGGCCACATAAGGCCACTCTGAGGTGGGGCGCGGCAGCAGGTCCCATGCCATTGGCTCCTCCTTGTTCTGAATCTTGAAGGAGCTGTGGGTGTTGCAGTAGACTAACCAGCCCAGCACCAGAAGAACAATTAACGTGGTCCAGCATTTGAAGAACACCAGGAAGGATCTTGAATGCATTTTTATCTGGTTGCTGTGAGATAAAATTGAACTTGCGAGCATTGATTAACAGACCCTCGATCTGTTGAGAAATCCAGTCTCAGACACAACCTACAGTTGTACACCTATATTTAAGTATGATGACAGGAATATCCAAATACGGAGCATGGCGTTAATTACACTCAAACAGGAAGTAGCATCGACCAATCAGGAGTGAGGACGGGGCTAAGTTACACCAATGAACGTCAAGGACTCAAAGCAGAGTCCATGTTTGTTGTTTGACACTGTAACTGTTGCACTGTTGACTGACAGGGCTGCTAGCCAATCAGCTGCGTCTGTTAGTCTTTAGACCAACCCCCAACTCTGACTCTCATTGGTTAAACACATCTATTGGTACTGAAGGAAATCAGAGGTTGACAATAGAAGGCCAGACCAAGAGACCTGGTCTGAACCAGGTCTATGGTCTGAACCAGGTCTGAACCAGGTCTATGGTCTGAACCAGGTCTATGGTCTGAACCAGGTCTATGGGTCTGAACCAGGTCTATGGGTCTGAACCAGGTCTATATGTGTTGTGGTTTTACTTTGTACTGTGGAAGAGAGTAATCATCCAATCTGCTAGGCAACGCAAAGCAATCAATACCATACATTTGCCATTTTGGCAAAAAAAAAATGGAGCGCAAGCCACATGTTTAGCAGTGTTTCTCATTCCACGAATGCCGGATCATTACATGCTGTACCTCATTGTAAAGGGGACAAATCAATGATAAAAATGGTATATAATATGATACCAATCGGTTTTATCAAAGGGGAGCTATAATGGACCAAAGTTGGATTTCCGAACTTTTTGTGGCGAGTTTATATATATATATATATATATATATATATATATATATATATATATATATATATATATATATACACATATATATATATATATATATATACACATATATATATATATATATATATATATATATATATATATATATATATATATATATATATATATATATATATATATATATATATATATATATATATATATATACGGTATATATATATATATATATAAAAAAAGCTAGTCTTGATGTCTTGCTATGTCTTGAGGCAGAGCCTCCAACGTCGTTCACGGCGGCCATCTTGTGAGAGGTACTATACACTATGCTCAATGGCAGTCCAAATAAAAACTCAATACACTATGCTCTATGGCAGCCCACACAAAAACTCAATACACTATGCTCTATGGCAGTCCAAACAAAAACTCAATACACTATGCTCTATGGCAGCCCACACAAAAACTCAATACACTATGCTCTATGGCAGCCCAAATAAAAACAGCTAGAACTCGCTCAAAACTTGGATTGAATTATTATGAACTATTTCAAAGTCAAACTTTCTTGGGGGCCTTGAAATGGATTTTTTTGTTGATGTGTAGATCTTGTTGAGCCGGTCATTTTGTAGCTGGTATATATATATATATCTATGGTCTAGAGCAGGGGTTTTCAACAGGTGGTCCGGGGACCACCAGTGGTCCCTGAAAAGGTTCCAGGTGGTCCCCAGGCTAAAAGATGGAAAGTTGGTTGTTCAGATGTAACTCTTGAGAGTGTAAAAATGAAACCAAATGGACCCTTGCGGGTCCATTTGGTTTTCACACTCTCAAGAGTTAAAATATTCATCATCCGAATTAGCGCCATCTAATTAACAAGTCTACACTGTTTTGTTGGCAAAATCCAGCCCTGGAATTGTGGACAAATCCAAAATAATTCCTTAGATTTTGGTCTTTGGGGTGAAAATGTAATCAAATGGTGGTCCGTGGCTCAAATCCTGAATAAATGGTGGTCCCTGGTGTGAAAAAGGTTGAAAAGCCCTGGTCTGGAGGTGTGATTTACCTGACTCTGGATCAGTGAGGTGTGTTTGGCCTGGAGGGTCTGCAGGGTCTCAGGGAGAACTGAGTACAGACTGGAGCTCAGGTCCTTCTGGAGGTCTTTCTGATACTGGATCTGAGACCACAAACAAGAGCTATTACTGTCTGTGTTCGGCTCCATTTGACCTATGGTTAACAATTGTTATAAAATACATGGGTGTAAAAATGTTTTCATATAAGTAACCAAAACAAGGGAATATAAAAGCTATGATCATAAAAGTTCCTACTATAAATAATTAAAATAGGGGTTAAATTTAAAAAAAAAAGTGTTTATTTAAAATATAGTTCAACGTTGTTCTGAATCGTCTGATTTCATTCACATTATTTCATGTACCTTGTGTTTCTATTCTGAAACTTGCACATTCAATACCTCATTTACGGTAATGGTAGTGCTGCTCTAAACTTGCACATTCAATACCTCATTTACGGTAATGGTAGTGCCGCTCTAAACTCTACTGAGCATGTGCGATTGCAGGTACTGCGGTAGCTTTAATAAAAACACAATGACGGTCGAGTTCATTACTACTACAACCATTGCCAGGAGCACACGTCCCATCGGTAGGTAGCGATTCATGTCCAGTTTGTTACCATTATACTGTCTCAAATGTACATCCTTTATGGGCAGTGTTGGGACATGTGCACTACATAACTTAATATATTACACAATATATTACCAAAATGCAGTAACTTGTAATATAAATATATTACTTAACAAAAACAATCAAATATATTATACTTTTCTTTCTGCATTACTGCATTACTTTCAATATTACTTTACAATCTGTCTCGTTGAAAATGTTCTTGTGAAATTATCTGCAACTGCAGAAGTTAAATAATTACTTATTTTCTATGAATTATTTATTCAGGAGTGACGTTTTTTTCAAGTTTTCATATGGACAGATAGCCAAGTGTGCTTGCTTTATTGTAGGTATGCCACTGGCCTATGTAATATTTGATTAATAGTGACACTAAATATTTAATTATATATTTTGTAAAAGGTTTTTTAAGTAATATGTAATAGTAATATTAATATATTACACTTGCTCAGACAGTAATATTGTAATATAATATATTGCTTTAAAATGAAGGTAATAATTAGTAAGTAACATATTAACAAGGAAAAGTAATAGAGATGCGCAGTGACGTCACCGCCCCGGTTCCGGAAGTCTTTTCCCAATTCATTTTTCTCATAGACTTTTCGAAAATAATTTATATCAAGACGATTACGCCGCGGACAAAGCCAACTCGAGTCGTGACGAATCATGATGACACACACAAACTTTTGGGACAATAAAATAATTTCTAAGATGAAAAACGAAACAAAAAGTCTTGTATCATGCCGTTTTCTACTTCTTCCCAATTATATATTATATGACGATATTGTGTTTGTCATGATTTGTCACGACATGAGTTGGCTTTGGCCACGGCGTAATCGTCTTGATATAAATTATTTTCGAAAAGTCTATGAGAAAAATGAATGGGGAAAAGACTTCCGGAACCGGGGCGGTGGCGTCACTGCGCAGCTCTATATTCCCAACACTGTTTATGGGTCATCAAAGTGCTGATATTGTTGCAACAGTGTAAATGTTTGCTGTGCTTACGTTGGTCGGGTTATTATAATTATAAGTAAGCAGCGCATGGTGCGCAGTGAGATCAACCAGGCTGCGGCTAATTCCTGGCTAGCGTCCTTAGCCTTGACCAACGGAGGATAAACCCCCCTCCCCCCGTCTTCCTAACGTAGAGTACAGCAACGTTGTAGGTGAAGGAGATGTTCTTATAGCCTTTACTGTCACATGAGGTTGAGTTAAGTTTATACAGTAGTACATTGAAGAGTCACGGTGTGTGTGTGTGTGTGTGTGTGTGTGTGTGTGTGTGTGTGTGTGTGTGTGTGTGTGTGTGTGTGTGTGTGTTGTGTGTGTGTGTGTGTGCGTGCGTGCGTGCATGTGTGTTACCTGGCTCTGTATGTGTGAGGCCTGCTTGGCATGCTGGGTATCCAGTGTCTCTGACATCACAGAGTACAGACTGCTGCCTGCATCCTGTCTGCCTGAAGTTTTATACTTTACCTAGAATAATAATAAAAAACAACATGTCAGACTGCTGCCTGCGTCCTGTTTATACCGCACCTAGAATAATATAAAAACAACATGTAAGACTGCTGCCTGCGTCCTGTTTATACTTCACCTAGAACAGGGTTGTCAAACCCAAATACAGAGTGGGCCAAAATAGAAAAATTGTCCAAGTCGAGGGCCGGAGATACCGGTCTGTGTTTCAACACCGGTTTACAATGGTGTCCCTGTCAAACAAAAAATAATAATTTCCCTTCAAAAATCAATCAGGTGTTCACGTCTCATAGCGCGCCACTCTGTGGCGCGCTATGAGACGTGAACATCTGCTATTTTTCGGGGAAAATCTTTTCCTTCTATGATCTTCACCAAGTGATGAGTTAAATGAGACTGAGTTGAGGAATTAAAACAATTAGTCGCATTCATTTCTGTAACAGTGGCCTTGTGGTTAGAGTGTCCGCCCTGGAACTGGGAGGCCGGGGTTCGATTCCCGGTCGGGTCATACCAAAGACTCTAAAAAATGGGACCCAATGCCTCCCTGCTTGGCACTCAGCATCAAAGGGATGGATTGGGGTCAAAATCAGCTAATGATTCCCGAGCGCGGCAAGCCGCAGCTCACCGCTCCTTGGAGCTCACCACTCCAAGTGATGGGTTAAAAGCGGAGGTCCAATTTCGCTGCGGTAACGTAGTGACAAATCATGCGACTTTGACTTTTTGACTTTTTCTTATCATGGTGTGTGCAATATACCAGAGGGCCAGTTCTAATACTAATTCAGTATCATCCTGCGGGCCAAAGAGAATCCATTCACGGGCCTGATCTGGCCCACGGGCCTTGAGTTTGACATATGTGACCTAGAATAAAATAAAAATATGTCAGACTGCTGCCTGTGTCCTGTCTGCCTGAAGTTTTATACCTTACCTAGAATAAAAACAACAGCAGCAACATCATGTAGTACTGCTGTTTTAGACTACAGTGAAAACATGACAGTCCACTCTTCTATAACCCATGTTTCATCAGGGACGGATTTAGCCAGCTCAAAGAAAACAGTAATAATATGAAAATAATCAATAATAAAGACTAAAAACACAGGATAATGTGGGCCGGAGGATCGATCACCCCAGCCTACAGACCAGAGCAATGGATCCCAGGATCCCCGAGCCCACAACGACAACGATGATAACAATTGATAGCCTATTTATTTATGTATTAATATTACTACTATTCATCCCTGCCATTACATCCGGACTGTACTGCAAAGCCATGAAACGGTGAATTGATTCTAAGCATCGTATTGACATGTCATCAACTTCCGGGTCAAACTTATTGGCCATGAGATGAGGGTGTTCAAACACCCATCGGAGATCTCCGATGCCGTACACACACACCTCTCTCCTCACCAGCGACGTGCATGGAGGGTACGCGGCGCCGTTCGCTACATCACCCTCGAGACCGCGCCAGTGCACCAGGCGAGCGATGGCAGTCAAGTCAGACCGGTGGTACCTTCTGTGGCCAGGCGTCGACCCGGGCACAGAGCTCAGCCGGTTCAGACTGGCCCACACGTGTTCTTCAGGGGCAAGTGTGTCTTTGCTCCACTCCAGGAAATTCAGAACCTCTTTGTTCTCTCGCACGTGTTTCACAAACTCTCTGGTGACCACGAAGTAGTTGCTGCCTGAGAACACAGGGATGGGTGGGGCTGTCTTCTTGATTCCCGTTCTCTCGATGCCTTCGTGATGGTACTGCCAGCGAGGTTTCATGCGGTCCGGCACATCTTCAGACATTAGACTGTTCTTCCCGTTGAGCAGTTTCAGCGCCTGAACCATTTGGGCGTTGGTCTTGATGGGGAGGTCCGCGCCACACGTGTTGAGCAGGTACTTCCACTGGACGTTGGACGTCAGCAGATCGTCCATGCAGTTTAAATACGCCTGCGTTATGGACCACGTTCCCCAGGACACACTTTCTAGTCTGCTGGCCATGAACACGTTAGGGAAACAGGACACGATTGCCCTCACGGCTTCCCGGAATGCCTCCGGTGACTTCTGGTCCACGTGTACGCAGTAGACGTTCTGGGGGTGGTAGATGGCGCGCAGCAGTCTCTCGAACATCTCGACGTCACTGTGGATCGCCATGGAATAGGCGATGGGGAAGTCTTTCTCCTCTGCGCTGAGCGGAGCAGAGATGAACCCTCTGGCCTCAGTGTAAGCTTTACAGTCTTTGGTCGCGCCGAGATAGAAATCCTCAGACAGTCTCTTCTTGGAGCCCATGAGTGGAGCGACGTCCTCCTTCTTCCCTTCCATCTCCCCCCGGACGATGGCGGCGCACACTGCCAGGTCCTCAATGTATTCTCTCGGAACTGGTTGGCCGGCCACATAAGGCCACTCTGAGGTGGGGCGCGGCAGCAGGTCCCATGCCATTGGCTCCTCCTTGTTCTGAATCTTGGAGGAGCTGTGGGTGTTGCAGTAGACTAACCGGCCCAGCACCAGAAGAACAATTAACGTGGTCCAGCATTTGAAGAACACCAGGAAGGATCTTGAATGCATTTTTATCTGGTTGCTGTGAGATAAAATTGAACTTGCGAGCATTGATTAACAGACCCTCGATCTGTTGAGAAATCCAGTCTCAGACACAACCTACAGTTGTACACCTATATTTAAGTATGATGACAGGAATATCCAAATACGGAGCATGGCGTTAATTACACTCAAACAGGAAGTAGCATCGACCAATCAGGAGTGAGGACGGGGCTAAGTTACACCAATGAACGTCAAGGACTCAAAGCAGAGTCCATGTTTGTTGTTTGACACTGTGACAGGGCTGCTGGCCAATCAGCTGCGTCTGTTAGTCTTTAGACCAACCCCCAACTCTGACTCTCATTGGTTAAACACATCTATTGGTACTGAAGGAAATCAGAGGTTGACAATAGAAGTCCAGACCAAGAGACCTGGTCTGAACCAGGTCTATGGTCTGAACCAGGTCTATGGGCTGAACCAGGTCTATGGGCTGAACCAGGTCTATGGGCTGAACCAGGTCTATGGGCTGAACCAGGTCTATGGTCTGAACCAGGTCTATAGGTCTGAACCAGGTCTATGGTCTGAACCAGGTCTGAACCAGGTCTATGGTCTGAACCAGGTCTATGGTCTGAACCAGGTCTATGGGTCTGAACCAGGTCTATAGGTCTGAACCAGGTCTATGGGTCTGAACCAGGTCTATGGTCTGAACCAGGTCTATGGTCTGAACCAGGTCTATGGGTCTGAACCAGGTCTATGGTCTGAACCAGGTCTATGGTCTGAACCAGGTCTATGGGTCTGAACCAGGTCTATGATCTGAACCAGGTCTATGGTCTGAACCAGGTCTATGGGGCTGAACCAGGTCTATGGTCTGAACCAGGTCTATGGTCTGAACCAGGTCTGAACCAGGTCTATGGTCTGAACGAGGTCTATGGTCTGAACCAGGTCTATGGTCTGAACCAGGTCTATGGGTCTGAACCAGGTCTGAACCAGGTCTATGGGTCTGAACCAGGTCTGAACCAGGTCTATAGGTCTGAACCAGGTCTATGGGTCTGAACCAGGTCTATGGGTCTGAACCAGGTCTATGGGTCTGAACCAGGTCTATGGGTCTGAACCAGGTCTATGGTCTGAACCAGGTCTGAACCAGGTCTATGGGTCTGAACCAGGTCTGAACCAGGTCTATGGTCTGAACCAGGTCTATGGTCTGAACCAGGTCTGAACCAGGTCTATAGGTCTGAACCAGGTCTATGGTCTGAACCAGGTCTATGGTCTGAACCAGGGGGGCGGTTGGGCGAAAGAAAGAAAGAAAGAAAGAAAGAAAGAAAGAAAGAAAGAAAGAAAGAAAGAAAGAAAGAAAGAAAGAAAGAAAGAAAGAAAGAAAGAAAGAAAGAAAGATGGAAGGAAAGAAAGAAAGAAAGAAAGAAAGAAAGAAAGAAAGAAAGAAAGAAAGAAAGAAAGAAAGAAAGAAAGATGGAAGGAAAGAAAGAAAGAAAGAAAGAAAGAAAGAAAGAAAGAAAGAAAGAAAGAAAGAAAGAAAGAAAGAAAGAAAGAAAGAAAGACTCACCTCACTCTGTAGTTCAGAGACAGTTTTAGCAAACTGAGTCTCAGAGGTCTGTGGTAGCTGAGAGTAGACACTGTGAGACAGTCTCTTCAAACCTTCTCCTTTATACTGGATCTATAGAGACAAAACAGAGACATAGGCCCTCATTTATCAACGTGGTGTACACCCAAAAATGGACGTAGAGCATGCGTAGAGCAGAATTCCCGCATTGTTCGACATATATCATTCCCACCATAGCCTCGACACCCAGGCTTTCATTTTCGTTCGCCTTGCGCGAAAACGGAAAGCCTGGACTAACGCACGTTGGAAAGTGGCCTTCAAGTGGGAGTGAATCTTCCGGGGTGGGCGTGGCTCTAAATGATGTGACGTAGAACAGCAGTGGACGGGCGCGGGAGGGGCCGGGGATGACGACACTCATCAACTCATCTGCCATGTGGATGCCACGGCACCCCGCCCCCCCAGGGCTAGACCAGGCTATTCCCACCATGAACTTGAAGTTGATCCTACGACCGCACAAAACCCACATCAGGTCGGGAGCTGTCGTAGGATTTGTCCTTGCCTGTTTTTCTGTCCCAAACAAGCGGAGCAGCATTGTCTGAACTGCAGAAAGGCATCTGAAGTTATCTATTCACTCCTAATAGCTATAAAACCTAATAAATGATACAGATGAAAAAATAAAGGAAAGGCATATATAGGCTATGCAAGATCAGATGACATGCCTAATACCGATGAAAAAAAGAATTAAATAAAAGCCACTTTTATTTGCAGTGACAAATACATGCACAGCCTGACTATTTACAATGATGCTACGTTAGGCGCTTATATGTTCGCCTGAGTCACTCAGATAAACTGCAGACCTACAGTAGGCTGCTTGCGAGAGCAATTTCGACAGTCGTGATCGCGGATCGGCGGGAGATTGCGCTGCTGTGTGGAGTTACAGTGGCCTACGCCTGGTTTGTAGTGGCTGGCTGGTTGCCGCGCGAAGCAGCGCAATCGGTGGAAAGTTTTTATTTTTTCCCCTCATCACCATGGTTCCTGGTCGTATTGCAGTTGTTCATGTCGCAAAGAAACGGAGGAGCGGCCTGTTTCCAAGGGCATGTCAGGTTGATTTCTGCCGTCACATTTATCATTGTAGGAAGGAAATTAGGAAGGAATCAGCTGTGTGCGATCGCTTGATATATGCCGTGTGGACTTGTGTGCACTCCAAAACCCACGTTGAAATTTGGGGACGAATTTGCACTCCTTTGATAAATGAGGGCCATAGTGTGGTCAGGGGCGGATCTAGGCATAGACATGGGCCCCCCCCCCCCCAAATGCCCAGGCTGTCCCACCAAACGCCACCAAACATGATGCCATGCAAAACAACCCAAGATATTTCAAATTAAAGTGCTTATATTTAAAATCAAGGGTTTTCAACAGGTGGTCCGGGGACCACCAGTGGTCCCTGAGAAGGTTCCAGGTGGTCCCCAGCTAAGTTGGTTAACCAGAGGTAACTCTTGAGAATGTAAAAATGAAACCAAATGGACCCTTGCGGGTCCATTTGGTTTCATTTTTACACGCTCAAGCATTAAAATATTCAGTTATTATATTCAATTAGCCATTTTGGAATGTATGCTTTGCTTGTTTTGTTTCCCAAATCCAGCCTGGTATTGTGGACAAAAGCAAAATAAATCTTTAGATTGCGGGTCTGTGGGGCTAAAATATGCTCAAATGGTGGTCTGTGGCTCAAATCCTGAAAAAATGGTGGTCCCTGAGATGAAAAAGGTTGAAAACCCCTGTTCAAAATGATGTGAACCACTACTACTGCTACTAACTAACTACAGCTGTGTCACCACTAAACCAACAGCATTTCATCATTGAAAACAGAAAACTCTCTGAGTCAGACCTTTAGCTTTATGCATGCTGCGTGTCTGTTGCAACTTCAACAACAACTGATGTTATTATTGATAATAACCCCCCCCCCCCAATCCGCCCCTGTGCAGGAATGTGTCAGATTGGAGGAGCAGAAAGCTGCCTCTAGGCTTTGTGGATTATCATCTAGATCAGGGGTTTTCAACAGGTGGTCCGGGGACCACCAGTGGTCCCTGAGAGGGTTCCAGGTGGTCCCCAGACTGAATGATGGAAAGTTGGTTAACCAGATGTAACTCTTGAGAACGTAAAAATGAAACCAAATGGACCCTTGCGGGTCCATTTGGTTTCATTTTCACACTCTCAATATTCATCATCTGAATTAGCACCACTTAATTAAGAAGTCTACACTGTTTTGTTTGCAAAATCCAGTCTGGAATTGTGAACAAAACCAAAATAATTCTTTAGTTTTAGGCCGTTGGGGCTAAAATGTCATCAAATGGTGGTCCCTGGTGCTCAAATCCTGAAAAAAAATGGTGGTCCCTGGCATCAAAAAGGTTGAAAACCCTTGATCTAGATTATTAGATTATCTGTGATGTGTGATGACTGACACAGAGATACATGGAGAAGTCACTGCTTTTCCCATTTGTCACGGTTTAGTGAATTATTTTCCCCAAGGGGCCAAATGAGACACGTAAAATATTGTGAAGAAGCCAAGACTAAAGGCTGAACTCAAGTCTGTGTGATATTAATTTAATTTCAAGATAAAAGTAAGAGTAAGACCAACCATTTTGACACCAGGGCCCTCTATTTATTCAGTATTTGAACCACAGAGGACCACCATTTAATGACATTTTAGCCCCACAGACCCAGAACTAAAGATTTCTTTTGCTTTTGTCCACAATTCCAGGCTGGATTTCACAAACAAAACAGGCAAACATAGATCAAAAATGACCATTCTTTTACATTCTCTGGCTAATTCAGATGATGAATATTTTAACTCTTGAGAGTGTAAGCATGAAACCAAATGGACCCGCAAGGTCCATTTGGTTCTCAGTACCCAGTACTGAGAACTTTAATCCCCGAGGACTCAAAGAGGCTCTGTATAGTCACGTGACCTGGTTGCTCCGCTCTGCTTCCGGGTACACCAATATCCTAACTCTCCCACTAGAAGGCTCTGATCAGAGTCAGCCAAAGGGCATAATGGGCGCATAATGCCCAGGTATGGTGTGTTGTACCAGCTCAGTGGCCTTGTCAAGTCAAGTCAAGTCAAGTCACCTTTATTTGTATAGCACATTTAAAAACAACAGCAGTTGACCCAAAGTGCTTTCCATACAAGGTTGCAACAGAAACCTTAAAACAATTGAAACAGGTATAAAATGTATAAATGTAAATGTATAAAATATGATAAGGTAGCATGAAAGCAGAGCACAAATAATAGACACATCACATAGAGCAATAAAACTGGCAGTGGATATTCACCCAGAGTTTTAAAAGTACTAACTAAGGGCTAAAAGCAATTGTGAAAAGGTGGGTTTTTAGTGAGGACTTAAAACTCTTGATGGTGGGGCTGGACTTAAAAGGATCCCTGCATAATGAGATAAATATGGATAATACATTATACTTGCCCTCTATGACTATAATTGAACATTTAAAACACATACAATAAACTCCTTAGTTTAAGAATAGTTAATGTTTTTATCCCATGGTGGCCGCCATTTTACTAGCCTGTCACATGACCTGTCACTGTGATGACATCACAGTAGATCTGTGGTATAGAACATAGTATGGAACGTTAGATGATATACAGGATTAAAACGTAAAACAGTTCTGTTTGTAATGACAATGGTGATTGGCGACCCCCGCTGGTGAAATAAAGCAAGTGAAAAATGTAAAATGAACCATAGGAAGAGGAAAATGTATAGTTGTTTACATTCCATTCCATTCACTTCTACTGCGGAGCAATGCACTGTGACGTCATCACAGTGACAGGTCATGTGACAGGCTGGTAAAATGGCGGCCACCATGGGATAAAAACATTAACTATTTTTAAACTAAGGAGTTTATTGTATGTGTTTTAAATGTTCAATTATAGTCATAGAGGGCAAGTATAATGTATTATCCATATTTATCTCATTATGCAGGGATCCTTTTAATACTGAGTGGGAGGTAACCTATAACCTATAGGCAACCTATAACCTATAGGCAACCTATAACCAATAGGTAACCTATAACCAATAGGTAACCTATAACCTATAGGCAACCTATAACCTATAGGCAACCTATAACCAATAGGTAACCTATAACCTTGTGGTTATAGTGTCCGCCCTGAGATTGGGAGGTCGGGGTTCGATTCCCGGCCGGGTCATACCAAAGACCCAATGCCTCCCTGCTTGGCACTCAAGCATCAAGGGATGGATTGGGGTCTAAGACCCTGTGTCATACTAGCATCATGTCCAGGGGGTGTACTTGTACATCAAGCTGCCTCACGCTACAGAAACAGGAGATAGGCTGCTGACATATATGGGCCTCAATGGCTCAGCCAGGCCTCATGACATCATGGCCTGACAAGGATACTTACTTTACTTACTATGGTGTGTTGAAGACAGTAAACTGTACCTGGCTGTGCAGTGTGTTGATATGAAGACAGTACAGTGTACCTGACTGTGCAGTGTGTTGATATGAAGACAGTACAGTGTGTTGATATGAAGACAGTACAGTGTGTTGATATGAAGACAGTACAGTGTGTTGATATGAAGACAGTACAGTGTGTTGATATGAAGACAGTACAGTGTACCTGGCTGTACAGTGTGTTGATATGAAGACAGTACAGTGTACCTGGCTGTACAGTGTGTTGATATGAAGACAGTACAGTGTACCTGGCTGTGCAGTGTGTTGATATGAAGACAGTACAGTGTGTTGATATGAAGACAGTACAGTGTGTTGATATGAAGACAGTACAGTGTGTTGATATGAAGACAGTACAGTGTGTTGATATGAAGACAGTACAGTGTACCTGGCTGTACAGTGTGTTGATATGAAGACAGTACAGTGTACCTGGCTGTACAGTGTGTTGATATGAAGACAGTACAGTGTACCTGACTGTACAGTGTGTTGATATGAAGACAGTACAGTGTGTTGATATGAAGACAGTAAACTGTACCTGGCTGTGCAGTGTGCTCATCTCTCTGGCCATCTGGGTCTCCAGGGTCTGAGGTAACTGATGGTAAACTGCTGCTGCATGATGCTGCTTACCCTTCTCTCTGTAGAGGATCTGACACCCGCACACGCGCGCACGCACACGCGCGCACGCACACGCACACACACACACACACACACACACACACACACACACACACACACACACACACACACACACACACACACACACACACACACACACGCTTCAATGGAGATCTTTATTTTGTGCGTAAAAATACTGTTAAATGTGTGGAACAATGACCGAGATAAATAAACTAACTAACTGACTAACACACACACACACACACACACACACACACACACACACACACACACACACACACACACACACACACACACACACACACACACACACACACACACACACACACACACACACACACACACACACAGTTAACTAAAACTACCGGTATAAGACTAGTGAACGTTTAAACAAACAAACATTATACAATCATGCCACTGGAAGTGTAACTGTATCAAATTAGTGATTTTGATTAAAAATGACAAATATATTACAGTATGTGAACAGAAAATATCATATTTGCAGAACTTTGTATCATATCGATCTGCAATGGAAGTATTTCTGCATTTGGCAATTTTAAAAAGAAATACAACATATTTAGAATAAAAAACAACAACTACAGGTATATGCCAGATCACTGTGTGTGTGTGTGTGTGTGTGTGTGTGTGTGTGTGTGTGTGTGTGTGTGTGTGTGTGTGTGTGTGTGTGTGTGTGTGTGTGTGTGTGTGTGTGTGTGTGTGTGTGTGTGTGTGTGTGTGTGTGTGTGTACCTCAGACTGTAGCAGGGTACTCTCTCTAGCATGGAGGGTTTCCAGGGTTTCGGGCAGCTGCTGATATAAAGGTTTCTCAGCCTGTTTCCTACTGACCTCCTTGTACCGGGCCTAAAGAACAATAACACAATGAACCACATGGTAGGTATAAGACAGTTACTGTACATAATGATATAAGACCGTTACTGTACATAATGATAGAAGACAGTTACTGTACATAATGATAGAAGACAGTTACTGTACATAATGAACCACAAGGTAGGTATAAGACAGTTACTGTACATAATGATATAAGACAGTTACTGTACATAATGATATAAGACAGTTACTGTACATAATGAACCACAAGGTAGGTATAAGACAGTTACTGTACATAATGATAGAAGACAGTTACTGTACATAATGATATAAGACAGTTACTGTACATAATGATATAAGACTGTTACTGTACATAATGAACCACAAGGTAGGTATAAGACAGTTACTGTACATAATGATATAAGACAGTTACTGTACATAATGAACCACATGGTAGGTATAAGACAGTTACTGTACATAATGATATAAGACTGTTACTGTACATAATGAACCACATGGTAGGTATAAGACAGTTACTATACATTGGTTTCATGTTTACGCACGAGAGGCTGCAGGGATTTTAGCAGTGAGTCCAGTCTCTCTGACGTCATCGCCACTACATCCAACCACTGACTGTACATACGTGTGTCAGCTCCTTAGCGTGTTGCGTGTTGTACATACCTCACTCTGCATGTGTGTGAGCTCCTTAGCGTGTTGCATGTCCAGGTGTACATACCTCACTCTGCATGTGTGTCACTTCCTTAGCGTGTTGCGTGTCCATGGTTTCAGGAAGCACACAGTAGAGGTTGACACTCATCTCCATCTTACCGTCTTCTTTATATTTCATCTGGGGGGGGGGGGGGGGGGGGGGGGGTATATGACGTTTATGTTGAGATGTACATTGACTTTGGCCATTGGAATACAACCACCCTAACAAATACTAATACGTATAACGGTGTTGCCAACCTGCACTAGAGCAGTGGGTTTGCCAGGGCCCACTATTTATTCCACATTTTAGTGTCACGATACTACATACTGCATGTAGCTCACTCTGCAGCTCAGAAACCTCTTTAGATACTACATGTAGCTTCACTCTGCAGCTCAGAAACCTCTTTAGATACTACATGTAGCTCACTCTGCAGCTCAGAAACCTCTTTAGATACTACATGTAGCTTCACTCTGCAGCTCAGAAACCTCTAGATACTACATGTAGCTTCACTCTGCAGCTCAGAAACCTCTTTAGATACTACATGTACCTCACTCTGCAGCTCAGAAACCTCTTTAGCATGCTGTGTGTCCAGGGTCTCAGGCAGAGTGGAGAACAGAGAACTGCTCACTGATTTCTTTCCTTCTTTATACTTGAGCTGAAACAGAAAAACAGACATTCATACAGAATATGATCACTGTTTTCTTCCCTGCTTCTATGCAGTTAGCCTTGAATTAAAAAAGGCCTTTCTGTGTGTTTGTATGTTCTCCCGTGTCCCCTAGGGTAGATACCCTCACATGTTCTCCCCGTGTCCCCTAGGGTAGATACCCTCACATGTTCTCCCTGTGTCGCCTAGGGTAGATACCCTCACATGTTCTCCCCGTGTCCCCTAGGGTAGATACCCTCACATGTTCTCCCGTGTCCCCTAGGGTAGATACCCTCACATGTTCTCCCCGTGTCCCCTAGGGTAGATACCCTCACATGTTCTCCCCGTGTCCCCTAGGGTAGATACCCTCACATGTTCTCCCCGTGTCCCCTAGGGTAGATACCCTCACATGTTCTCCCTGTGTCGCCTAGGGTAGATACCCTCACATGTTCTCCCCGTGTCCCCTAGGGTAGATACCCTCACATGTTCTCCCCGTGTCCCCTAGGGTAGATACCCTCACATGTTCTCCCCGTGTCCCCTAGGGTAGATACCCTCACATGTTCTCCCTGTGTCCCCTAGGGTAGATACCCTCACATGTTCTCCCCATATCCCCTAGGGTAGGTACCCTCACATGTTCCCCTGGTGTCCCCCTAGGGTACAACCCTAGGGGGACCCCTATCACAAAAGCGTGCATACATCAGTATCGATTGATATCAGGTATCGGGAATTAAGAGTTGGACAATATCCGGATAGCGGGAAAAAAAAGTCAATATTGGACAACTCTAGTCGTAACTATAACGTTGGTCACCGGTCGTTGACCAGCTGTTGTGGCAGTGAAACCATGCAGTCTACCATCATGTTCGATGTCAAAGGAAGCAGCGTGACGTTGCAGAGGCACAACGCATGGAGCTGCTCTGAAACAACTTAAGATGCATCATTTCATCTGACTGTGTGAACGCCCAAAAAGACCCACCCACTTCAGACATCAACAGTACTGTGTAGTGTGTGTGTGTGTGTGTGTGTGTGTGTGTGTGTGTGTGTGTGTGTGTGTGTGTGTGTGTGTGTGTGTGTGTGTGTGTGTGTGTGTGTGCTGTACCTCACTCTGCAGCTCAGAAACCTCTTTAGCATGCTGCGTGTCCAGGGTCTCAGGCAGAGTGGAGAACAGAGAACTGCTCACTGATTTCCTCCCTGCCTCTTTGTACTTGAGCTGTAAAGACATGCAACACAGCACACTTTTATTTTTGTGACAAATGACAATATATGCTCAACTTACATGTGTCATCATGACAAAAAAAGAGCCGTCAGGATGCTGAACTCCCTCCCACTCCCTCCCACTGTGCACCCCCCCACTCTGCCGCTCCTGCCCCTCCCACTGTGCACGCCACTGTGCACCCCCCCACTCTGCACCCCCCCACTCTGCCGCTCCTGCCCCTCCCACTGTGCACGCCACTGTGCACCCCCCCACTGTGCACCCCCCCACTCTGCCGCTCCTGCCCCTCCCACTGTGCACGCCACTGTGCACCCCCCCACTCTGCCGCTCCTGCCCCTCCCACTGTGCACGCCACTGTGCACCCCACTGTGCACCCCCCCACTCTGCCGCTCCTGCCCCTCCCACTGTGCACACACACACACACACTTACAGATTAAAGTAAATAACGCGTCCACACACTTCTTTGTTAAAAGTCATACTGTACCTCACTCTGTAGTTCGGAGACAGCTTTAGCAAACGTGATGTCAGAGGTCTCTGGGAGCTGAGAGTAAACACTCTGGGACAAACTTCTCTTCCCATCCTCCTTGTATTTCACCTGGAGGACAGAGAAAAAAAAACATTAAGTCATTTCTGGATTACTGTATAAGCCGTTACTTCTTTACATGCTTTTGACCCTGCGGCTTATACAACGGCCAAACTATGGACCCCCCCCAACAATTTCTGTGTTAGCCGATACCGATACCAAATTCCGATATCAGAAAATAAAATATATAATACAAAATACAAAAAGGATCTTATATTAAGTTCACCAAATAGCAGAATAATATAACCGACTCTTCACTCAAATGTGCACTTGGGCAACTCTAACGCAAATTCCACAACATTTTATTTACCTACCATAGTGTCAACCCCTTACCCCTGTGTCTGATCACTGGTTAGACTGGTATATTCACCATAGTGTCAACCCCTTACCCCTGTGTCTGATCGCTGGTTAGACTGGTATATTCACCATAGTGTCAACCCCTTACCCCTGTGTCTGATCACTGGTTAGACTGGTATATTCACCATAGTGTCAACCCCTTACCCCTGTGTCTGATCGCTGGTTAGACTGGTATATTCACCATAGTGTCAACCCCTTACCCCTGTGTCTGATCACTGGTTAGACTGGTATATTCACCATAGTGTCAACCCCTTACCCCTGTGTCTGATCACTGGTTAGACTGGTATATTCACCATAGTGTCAACCCCTTACCCCTGTGTCTGATCACTGGTTAGACTGGTATATTCACCATAGTGTCAACCCCTCTATTAAAGACCGTAAACGATGTCCCAGCTCACGCATGGCTCACGTTATAAGAGGCATGCGCAGTCAGGGAGGAGAAATCCTCGGAAAATAGCAGGGGTTCACGTCTCATAGCGCGCCACTCTGTGGCGCGCTATGAGACGTGAACGCCTGCTATTTTTCAAGGATTCAAGGAACATGTTGGAGAGGCAAGAGAAAATGGTATGGGGGACGGCTTCATCGCCCGTGTCGCTTCGGGCCACAGGTGATGAAGCCGCACCGATACCATTTTCAGTTCCAGGACTTTTATTAGTCAAGTAAAGCATCAATAATAACATCAGTTGTTGTTGAAGTTGCAACAGACACGCAGCATGCATAAAGCTAAAGGTCTAGCCTGGTCTAGCCCTCAATGATTTTGGCCTTGGGGGGCGGGGGTGTCGTGGGATCCACACTGCGGAAGTGCTGCGCTCTGATTTGATCTCACTAACGTGTCGTCATCTCCGGCCCCTCCCACGCCCGTCCCCTGCTGTTCTACGTCACATCATTTAGAGCGACGCCCACCCCGGAAGGTTGACACGCCCCTCAAGGCCACTTTCCAACGCGCGTTAGTCCAGGCTTTCCGTTTTCGCGCAAGGCGGACGAAAATGAAAGCCTGGGCGTCGAGGCTACTAAAGGTCTGACTCAGAGAGTTCTCTGTTTTCAATGATGAAATGCTGTTGGTTTAGTGGTGACACAGCTGTAGTTAGTTAGTAGCAGTAGTAGTGGTTCACATCATTTTAAATATGAGCACTTTAATTTGACATATCTTGGGTTGTTTTGCATGGCATCGTGTTTGGTGGGGCAGACTGGGTATTTAGGGGGGCATTGCCCCCCCCCCCCCATCCCCCCATGCCCATGCCTAGATCCGTCCCAGGTGAAAACTGGAGCGTGACTCAGATCTCTGAAGCTTCGAGGATGCTAATCATAAGCCTGTGTGATGTTCGTCCAATTAAAGATGAAAAAACAGAAAAAAACAAACATCAAAAACAGGAAACCGTTTGGAAAGTGAAAGGCGACCAATCAGACAGCGTCTGAAGTGAAAGGCGACCAATCAGACGGCGCCGTTGGCGTCTCTCTGCATTGCAGCTGTTCAGAGTGACGTCAGCCTGACGGTAGAGACCATAATATGATTCACATGATGATTCACACCATGAGCTAATTAAACATTCCGTTGAATGAACATTTTTTCTTTGTTTTAGGTTTCTCATGATGTGTTATTATTTCTTTAGGTCCTAAAGATCCTAATCCTCTCTCCTCTCCACTCCCTTCACTCCTCCAGAAGTTTTCATCACCTTCTAGTACTCTCCATTCATGCATAGGCAAGGGGCGGGGGGGGGGGGGGGGGGGGGGGGGGGGGGGGGGGGGTGGTAATGCCCCCCTAAATCCTAAATGCCCTGACTGCCCCACCAAACATGGTGGCATGCAAATAAAGAAAGATATTTCAAATTAAAGTGCCTATATTTAAAATGACAGCATTTCATCATTGAAAAGAGAAAGCTCTCCGAGTCAGACCTTTAGCTTTATGCATGCTGCGTGTCTGTTGCAACTTCAACATCTGGAACTGGTCCTGGAACTGAAAATGGTATGGGTGCGGCTTCATCCCCTCCTCTCCTCTCGTACCTCACTCAGTGTTGCCAACTGCCAAAATCCAAAATGCACTAGTGGCACTTCCAAAATGCACCAGAATGCACTAGGGCAGTGGGTTCTCAAACCAGGGCCCACTATTTGTTCTGCATTTTAGCCACTGAGGACCATCATTTGATGCTGAGTTTAGTCTCGAATAATTTAGACTAGACTAATTTAGGAGAAATAACTGGCAAATACTTGGTCAAAATTGTAATCTTCTACATTTTCTAAATGTGTACATTCTTGAGAAAAATCTTAAATGTATTTTAACTCTTCCATTTGGTTTTATTTTACGACCTCAAGAGTTACAGATCTATAAGGGTCCATTTGGTTACCAATGGTCCTTTCTAGGAAGGACGGAGGAAAAATGGTGAAAAAATGGTTTTTATCTCTGGCGCCTGTCAACCAACCGATTTGTGATGTGCTGCGATAACAGAAGGATATCAAATGGAACACAACCACCCTGAAGAATAAACATTATATTGTACTCTTACATCGATTAACTTAACTTTTGAATTGGTACATTGTTGTACTGCTGTATTACGCTTCCCTGATTCTGTTATATTGCATTTCTTGTTGTTATGTTCTTGCTTTGACAATGTAAACATAATGTTTTATTGTGCCAATAAAGCCATTTGAATTGAAAAAACTGAAATTGAATTGGATCTGGAAAAAAGCTAAATGTAGTGACAAATGCTCCAAGTTGGCGACACTGACCTCACTCATCAAGTCGGTCATCTCTCTAGTGAAGCTGGTCTCTGAGGTGTCAGGTAGAGTACAGTACAGAGAGCTGGATAACTCCTTCTTACCAGCCTCCTTGTATTTGATCTGGAAGACAAACAATCCATCAATATGATTAGAATGTAAATGCACAGACTGCCCCACCAAGCACAATGGCATGCAAAACAACCCAAGATATTTCTAAAAAAGAAGTGCTTATATTTAAATTGAGTTGAAACACTTACTTACTACTGCTACTAACTAACTACAGCTGTGTCACCACTAAACCAACAGCATTTCATCATTGAAAACAGAAAACTCTCTGAAACATTTAAGGGGGGGGGGGGGGGGGGGTAAGTAATAAAGTAATAAGTAATATGTAACAGATTACTCTGTGTAAGGCAGAGCTTTACCTAAATATTATTACTAAATGTTTTCTACCTCACTGAGCAGGGCTGTATTATTAAATATAAATGTTTTCTACCTCACTGAGCAGGGCTGTATTATTAAATATAAATGTTTTCTACCTCACTGAGCAGGGCTGTATTATTAAATATAAATGTTTTCTACCTCACTCAGCAGGTATATATTATTAAATATAAATGTTTTCTACCTCACTGAGCAGGGCTGTATTATTAAATATAAATGTTTTCTACCTCACTCAGCAGCTCATGGTATTATTAAATATAAATGTTTTCTACCTCACTGAGCAGGTATATATTATTAAATATAAATGTTTTCTACCTCACTCAGCAGGTATATATTATTAAATATAAATGTTTTCTACCTCACTGAGCAGGTATATATTATTAAATATAAATGTTTTCTACCTCACTGAGCAGGGCTGTATTATTAAATATAAATGTTTTCTACCTCACTGAGCAGGGCTGTATTATTAAATATAAATGTTTTCTACCTCACTGAGCAGGGCTGTATTATTAAATATAAATGTTTTCTACCTCACTGAGCAGGGCTGTATTATTAACCCTTTGATGGCCACGCCCTAATTATTCAATTACCTTATCAGGCCATCTCAATCAATACATAATCTAAATATTTGAATATCTATAGAATAATGTGTGATATGACCAAAACTTAACAAAATGTCTCATTTGAAAGGTACAGGTCTCCAGTTTACACAGAAAAAAAAATTATCACTCTAGCATGTACCGTTATTTACTTATGAGCATTCTAATACCTGGTTGGTTAGACCAGAAAATGCCCTGCTGAGAGGTCATTCTGAGATACAGCTGTCTTTAGTTTTTTTTTCTTTCTCTGCCCATAGGACACTGTGGGAATGGTCTACATTATCACACAATACCTTATTTGAAAGCTGCATCTGTCTACTTTACTCTGAAAAAGGAATCATGTTTATACCATGTTGCATTCATCTTTGGGGGGGCTTACAATACACCATACACTGACTAAAAAAGGCTTTTTTCAGGTCCCACAAAAAAGTTGTGACATGTATACAGTATCAAGCCAGGAATCATCATCATCATCATCATCATCATGCTCCATGCTTTGAGTTGCATACACCATGGTTTGGGAAAATATATTTTTATATAAAATGTATCTTTTTATATCCCAGTACATGCACCAATTGCCTCTAGAACAGGGGGTTTTCAACCTTTTTCATCCCAGGGCCCACCATTTATTCAGCATTTGAGCCACGGACCACCATTTGAGGACATTTTAGCCCCACAGCCCCCCCCCCCCCCCCCCCCCCAAACTAAAGATTTCCTTTGCTTCTGTCCATGATTGTATAGATTAGGACTACTGTAATTCACATGATGAATACTTTAACTCTTGAGGGTGTAAAAATGAAACCAAATGGACCCTGAAACCAAATGGACCCGCCAGGGTCCATTTGGTTTCAGGGTCCATTTGGTTTCATTTCTACATTCTCAAGAGTTACATCTGGGTAAACAATTTAGCTGGGGACCACTGGAACCCTCTCAGGGACCACTGGTGGTCCCCGGACCACCGGTTGAAAACCCCTGCTCTAGAATCTAGTCTATAAACTTGATTTGCCATTCAACCTATTGTCTGTTCACTTCAAGGGGCCAGTCCAATGGTGGCTCTTGTACATAGACTTCTATTGAATGGGGACAAAACTTTTTTGACCCTGAATATCCCTGCTAGATGTCACAATGTCGCATGAATTTCTCTTCACAGTGTTGCCAACTTGGCACATTTGTCACTATATTTAGTTTTTTTTTCCAGACCCCCCTAGCGCCAAAATTATTGAAAAACTCATGGAGGAAAATCTAGTGCTTTTTTGCTGGTGAGTTGGGCTAAAAAACACTGCTCTAGCATGCATTTTGCATGCATTTTGGAAGTGCCACTAGTGCATTTTGGAGTTGGCAACACTTCCCTCAAAATGGATACTTGAATGGACACATTGGGAAGACGAAGCCAGATCACTGCGCAGTTGTTTTTCTGTTTGGAACAAAGGAACGGGCCGGAACGCACGCGCAAAATGGAATCGCTGTAGTACCACCTTTTTGATACCAGGGACCACCATTTATTCGGCATTTGAGCCACGGACCACCATCTGATGACATTTTAGTCCCACAGACCAAAACTCTCTGTTTTTATCTACAATTCTAGCCTGCATTTCGGAAACATGACAGGCAAACCTAGATTTCTAGTCGTGTAGATTTGGGCTGATTCAGATGATGAATATTTTAACTCTTGAGAGCGTAAAAATGAAACCAAATGGACCCGCAAGGATCCATTTGGTTTCATGTTTACACTCTCAAAGAGTTACACCTGGTTAGCCAACGTTACATCATTTAGTCTGGGGACCACCTGGAACTCTCTCAAGGACCACTGGTGGTCCCCGGACCCCAGCTGAAGTAGTGGATGATGATGAATGAGTGGCCAGGACAGCAGGAGGCCAGGAGCACGAACCAGGCTGTGATTTATTTTTTTGGGAAATGGGAATCATGTCTCCACGGACCACGGAGTTGCTTTACCCTGGCATGGTGTTCAAACACGGACAAACAAACGGATTGCTTAGTCTGGACAACAGGACTGCAGAACGGTGAGAAAAGAACACCCCATTTTATATGCGATGGCTTGTTTTGGTTTTCTGTGATTCTTGGGCGTTGTTTATCAACTCTGAGTGCTTGTTTTGCCTTGCCTATACCTCCGTAGACAAAAACAAGTTGTTGTTTTTTTCTATTTGATGTGATGTGCAAAAAAAAACATCTACATTTTATCTGTGTTTTGGATTGTGAGGCTTTCCGGGAAACATGCAACTAAGCCCCACCACCAGCATATATTGTGCTCTTATGGCGTTTTGTTATGGTATTGTGGAGGTGTTGTGGGGGGGTCCCTCAGTTGTGGGGGGGTCCCTGTGCTGTGGGGGGGGGGGGGGTCCCCAGGGTTGTTTTGTTTCTCTTTTTGGCTTGGCTTTGTTATGTTATTGTGGAGGTGTTGTGGGGGGGGGGCCCTGTGTTGTGGGGGGGGGGGTCCCCGGGGGTCCCCGGGGGTCCCTGTGTTGTTTTGTTTTCTCTGTTGCTTGAGAAGTGATTAGCATTCAGGACATTCTGATACAAAGCAAGGGAGGTGTGTAAGGCTGAACGATGCTTGCCACAGTCCATGGAGGCCAGACGATCGTGTTTTAGCACTAGTGTTTAAAAGACAGATAGATCTCTCTCTATTTTGGGTAACTTTGGGTAACTTTTTTGTACTGTAGTGGGCTATATGATAAATTTTGAGCAAACCCATGATGGCAGCTACATGGATCTTTGTGACAAGCTAGCTTAGGGTCCCCTCTAGCCTAAGCACCAATAAAAACAGAATTACGTTTATTACGTTTGCAGCTGGCATCTCAAAATGAATAAATTACGCTTTAGTCGTCTACAGCCTTCATAGGGTTAAATATAAATGTTTTCTACCTCACTCAGCAGGTCATGGTATTATTAAATATAAATGTTTTCTACCTCACTCAGCAGCTCATGGTATTATTAAATATAAATGTTTTCTACCTCACTGAGCAGGTATATATTATTAAATATAAATGTTTTCTACCTCACTCAGCAGGTATATATTATTAAATATAAATGTTTTCAACCTCACTCAGCAGGTCTGCAGCCTCTCTCGCTCGCTGTGTCTCCATGGTCTGAGGCAGCAGAGAGTACAGGTTGGAACTCAACTCCTTCTTTCCTTCCTCCTGGTACTTACTCTGGAATGGAATGAAAACACAAAACACTTCTGGGAATCCTGGACATGCAGAATTATGTGACCAGGGGCGGATCTAGGTATGGGCATGGGGGGGGGGGGGGGGGGGGGGGGGTCACCCCCCCCCCCCCCCCCCCCCCCCCCCCCTCTAAATGCACAGACTGCCCCACCAAGCACAATGGCATGCAAAACAACCCAAGATATTTCTAAAAAGAAGTGCTTATATTTAAATTGAGTTGAAACACTTACTTACTACTGCTACTAACTAACTACAGCTGTGTCACCACTAAACCAACAGCATTTCATCATTGAAAACAGAAAACTCTCTGAAACATTTAAGCCCCACAGACCCCAAAACTAAACATTTATTTTGAAAGATCCTGAAAATTAAGTGCGGATCTAAAACTTTTAGCAGCTAACATTTTTAACATTTTCAAATCATCGCTTGTGGAGGATCCCTAGAACAACATGTTTTCAGATATTTACATGTACAGTGTCAGAAAAATGAATCTAGTGATTCAATGTAGTGAATCTGACACCAGATTCTAGCATGAAACTAGAATCTGGTTTCAGAAACTACAATCTAGAGTCAGAAACTACAATCAAGCATCAGAGACTAGAATCTAGCGTCAGAGACTAGAATCTGGTGTCAGAAAATAGAAAGGGGCACGGTGGCACAGTGGTTAGTGCTGTCGCCTCACAGCTAGAAGGTCCTGGGTTCGATTCCCGCTAGGGGCGCTGCTGTGGGTACTGGCGGCGTGTCTGCTCCTCCACGTCATCAGTGCCCATACCTGAGGCGGGGTTGGCAAAAGGGCCTTTCTGTGTGGAGTTTGCATGTTCTCCCCGTGTTCCCTAGGGTAGATACCCTCACAAAAACATGCTGTAATCCTGGACTCTAAACTGCCTCCCCCTGGCCAGCCGGGGCGCCTGATGGAGGGGACAGGAACTGGTTGGAATAACGTGTTCCTTCCACGCGCTACGTCTAACCAGGGAAACTCCCCCGGTCAGGTGAAAAGAAGGCAGCTTGGACTCCTCATGCATTGAAGGAAACATGAGGCCAGTCCGCTGCCTCCCCAGGTTGGCGGAGGGTGTGTAGAGCCCAGGATCACATTAGGAATTGGCACTGGGTGAAAAAATGGGTTGCAAAATCGTGGGCTAAAAAAATATATAAAAAAAAAAAAAGAAAATAGAATCTGGTGGCAGAAACTACAATCTAGAGTCAGAAACTAGAATCTCAGACAGCTGTTTGGAGTCCACATACCTGACTCTGCATCTCAGACAGCTGTTTGGAGTCCACATACCTGACTCTGCATCTCAGACAGCTGTTTGGAGTCCACATACCTGACTCTGCATCTCAGAGTTGTGTTTGGCCATCTGTGTCTCAGTGGTCTCTGCTAGCTGGTGGTACAGAGTGCTCTGATTCTTATCCTTCACTCCCTCCTTGTACTTCACCTGGAGAACATAGTATGTTTTAGTATGTTAGATGTATAGTTTTAGTTGTAGTATTCCATAGTTGTATATTATGTGTCCTTTAGCTGCTTAGTTGTAGTATGTTTTAGTCTTAACCGTATAGTTTAGATGTCCTGTCTAGTTCCTGTCTAGCTGTCTGTTTGGAGTCATCCCTATGTTCCCCGGGTCCTATGTTCCCCGGTATCAGGGAACATAGGACCCTCTTTTCAAAAAAGGGTTCTATGTTCCCCGCTCAATCCAAATATACGCCTATAGTTGCTATAGGGTTAGGGCAAGGGTCGGCAACCCAAGATGTTGAAAGAGCCATTTTCGACCCAAAATTAAATTCAAAATCTGTCTGGAGCCGCATTTTATTATTATTTTTTTCCTGAGTGTGTGCAAATGTGAACCAAATGGACCCTGGCGGGTCCATTTGGTTCCATTTGCACACTCTCAGAAAAAAGGTCCTCAAAGAAAAATCATTAACATGGTGAAACACAACCTTGGTTCAGGAAGTTTCTTGTTTCTAAAAAAAAAATAAAGGAGTTTTACAGAACTCCATTTCTAGTCCACACAACATCTCTAAGGTATATTAATGACATAGTAAACTGAGTAAACCTTTGAAAATGGGTGGTTCATATTGAAAGCTCCACCTCTGATAACTGCTGGGCTTTTTTGACATGGCCAAGTGCTACTTTAACTGGCAACTGTCAGACAGCGCAACGCGTTTTGGGTAACTGAAATGTTTATATTATGTTGGTGTGGATCACCCCAGTGTGTGTATGTAATAATGCTACAGCCACTGAGCCACTAAGGCTGTGTTTTAGAGCCGCATGCGGCTCCTGAGCCGCAGGTTGCTGACCCCTGGGTTAGGGTTAGGTTTGGGACTCTGGGTTTGGTTTGGTTAGGTTCAGGCAAGGATCCTGTGAGGTTAGGTTGAGGGTCAGGGTTTTGGGTGGGGTCTAGCATTCGAGGGGATTATCGGGTTAGGGTTAGGGTTGTTGTTCCATGTTCAGATACCAGGCGGGGAACATAGGACCCTTTTTAAAGAAAAGGGTCCTATGTTCCCCGGTCCATACAAAAAACGGGGAACATAGAACCCGGGGAACATAGGACCCGGGGAACATAGAACCCGGGGAAGATAGAACCCGGGGAACATAGGACCCGGGGAACATAGAACCCGGGGAACATAGGACCGATCCCGTCTGTTTAACTTTCACTACTTGCCACCTTATAATTATAATTATACCTGGTTGTAGCTTAGCACCTTCACCTCACTTTATGCTGTTACAGTTGCACTTTACTGCTCTAGTCTTGTATTGTTTGTATCTGTCATTTTTCTTATTGCACTGTCTATTGTCTTATTGCACTGTGGAACAATGGAACCGTTATTTCATCCCTGTATATGTCCTGACATACACTGGAGTGACAAATAAAGAACCTTGAACCTTGAACATGTTAGAGCAGAAGGTCAGACTGGTTGGGAGCCAGTTTTTTGGACCCAGTGTTTGACTGTACGTAGTCAGTTCATTATCTTGTCAAGACAACATACTGTAATAAATGTTCAAGGGCGCCAGTTTTTCGGTTTGTGGTGGTGTTCGGACATTTTTTAAAAGGGTTTCCAGGTCCATGTGTTGTGAATGTGAACTATCTTGAAATCTAAACCAGTGTTTTGAACAGACGTTTAAACAAACCTCACTGCTTAGGCTGGTGGTCTGTTTAGCATGCTGGCTGTGGATGTTCTACCATGCTGGCTGTGGATGTTCTACCTCACTGTTTAATGCTGGGTGTGGATGTTCTACCATGCTGGGTGTGGATGTTCTACCTCACTGTTTAATGCTGGGTGTGGATGTTCTACCTCACTGTTTAATGCTGTGTGGATGTTCTACCTCACTGTTTAATGCTGGGTGTGGATGTTCTACCTCACTGTTTAATGCTGGGTGTGGATGTTCTACCTCACTGTTTAATGCTGTGTGGATGTTCTACCTCACTGTTTAATGCTGGCTGTGGATGTTCTACCTCACTGCTCAGACTGCTGCTCTGTTTAGCATGCTGGGTGTGGATGTTCTACCTCACTGTTTAATGCTGGCTGTGGATGTTCTACCATGCTGGGTGTGGATGTTCTACCTCACTGTTTAATGCTGGGTGTGGATGTTCTACCTCACTGTTTAATGCTGTGTGGATGTTCTACCATGCTGGGTGTGGATGTTCTACCTCACTGCTCAGACTGCTGCTCTGTTTAGCATGCTGGGTGTGGATGTTCTACCTCACTGCTCAGACTGCTGCTCTGTTTAGCATGCTGGGTGTGGATGGTCTCAGGCAGCAGAGAGTACAGGTTGACACTCATCTCCTTCTTACCGTCTTCTTTGTACTTGATCTGGAGGAAGAGATGACAAATTGGCACCAGGCAGCAGATCTAGGCATGGTGGGGGCAGTGCCCTCCTAAATGCCCAGTCTGCCCCACCAAACACGATGCCATGCAAAACAACTCAAAATATTTCAAATTAAAGTGCTTATACATAAACTGACGTGAAACACTACTGCTGGTACTAACTAACTACAGCTGTGTCACCACTAAACCAACAGCATTTCATCATTGAAAACAGAAAACTCTCTGAGTCAGACCTTTAGCTTTATGCATGCTGCGTGTCTGTTGCAACTTCAACAACAACTGATGTTATTATTGATGCTTTACTTGACTAATAAAAGTCCTGGAACTGAAAATGGTATGGGAGCTTTTTGTCAGGTATATCCAAATATGGAGCCGTCGCTTTGCGCCGCGGGCGATGAAGCCACACCCATACCATTTTCTCCTGCCCCCACACAATTGGGATATGTTACATCCGGCCCTGTGTGTCTTACGTCGCTGCAGATGTCAGCTGCCTCCTTGGCATGCGCCGTGTCGATGGTTTCTGGGAGCTGGTGGAACAGACTGGACTGCAGAGACTTCTTCATGGGTTCTCTGTACTTCAACTGGAAGAGAAGCTTCTGGTTAGAAAGACTGTCCTCAGGAATTAATCAACACATAGTAATCGTTTTCTTTTTAGTCTGACCGTCCAAAAAGGTACAGTATAGGCAGAATTTCAAGGATATTTGTCTCCACCGTAAGGTGGTGACTATAATTCCTACCCTGTCCGTCAGCCCATGTGTCCGTCCATGCACATCTCCATATATGGAGCTGTCAGTAGTCAGTATATCTCCATATATGGATATGTCAGTAGTCAGTATATCTCCGTCAGGTTTGCACAGTTCAGGCCTGAGCCCGGACGGTGGAGGCTTGTTCAAACTAGACTGCTTACAGTATATTTAAAATGATTTTAAACACTACTAATGCTACTAACTGACTACAATTACCGCAGAACCTTTAGCTTTATGCATGCTGCGTGTCTGTTACAACTTCAACAACAACTGATGTTATTATTGATGCTTTACTTCACTAATATAATTCCTGTAACAAGATATTGATCTTTTGGGTCACAAGAACTAAAAATATATAAAATAGAAGATCAGTTCAGAAACCTCTTTAGATACTACATGTACCTCACTCTGCAGTTCAGAAACCTCTTTAGATACTACATGTACCTCACTCTGCAGCTCAGAAACCTCTTTAGATACTACATGTAGCTCACTCTGCAGCTCAGAAACCTCTTTAGATACTACATGTAGCTTCACTCTGCAGCTCAGAAACCTCTTTAGATACTACATGTAGCTCACTCTGCAGCTCAGAAACCTCTTTAGATACTACATGTAGCTTCACTCTGCAGCTCAGAAACCTCTTTAGATACTACATGTAGCTCACTCTGCAGCTCAGAAACCTCTTTAGATACTACATGTAGCTTCACTCTGCAGCTCAGAAACCTCTTTAGATACTACATGTACCTCACTCTGCAGCTCAGAAACCTCTTTAGATACTACATGTAGCTCACTCTGCAGCTCAGAAACCTCTTTAGATACTACATGTAGCTCACTCTGCAGCTCAGAAACCTCTTTAGATACTACATATAGCTCACTCTGCAGCTCAGAAACCTCTTTAGATACTACATGTAGCTTCACTCTGCAGCTCAGAAACCTCTTTAGATACTACATGTAGCTCACTCTGCAGTTCAGAAACCTCTTTAGATACTACATGTAGCTCACTCTGCAGCTCAGAAACCTCTTTAGATACTACATGTAGCCAGAGTTGTACCCGAACGCGTTCAAAGAACGAAAGTTCTTTGAACCGTTCATATTTTTAAGGAACTTGAACCGAACGGACCCTATATCTGCTTGAAGAACGGCGGTGTGAACTCGTTCATTTCTGGCGTGAGTGAACGTCACTTTTCTTGTGTTCTATTTCGTTCAAGAGCAGGGCTCGACAGGCTCGCATTTGTGACTAAAAAGTTGCAGTTCTCTACCTAAATTTATATTACTGTAGTACGGCGGTGTTGTTCGCTAAAATAGAGCAGAAATACAAGCTAACAACGTGTTGAGGCTCGAGGTATCCTTAGCTTGGAGATCTGTTCTCCTTGCCCACCGCCCCGCCCCTCCCTCTGGCAGCAGCACACAGCATCAGACAGCCAACACGCTGCGCTTCTCTCCAACACGTTGAATGAGCTACTAAAGCTGTTCATGTTGGTGAAATGTATAATCTTCCTGCGCTATGCGTGTATTTGAATCATATACCGTCTGCGCAGCAACCTTTTGCCTCACGCGCGTGTGCCGCTATCCCGTGATTAATCATAAATAGCGCACGCCGCACGTGCGCGCTCGGACGCACAACAATTGTGTATTCTTACCATCATTGACTGTTTTGCGGTCGGATCATTTTCATTTCTATTAGGCTACAATTTGCCTGCTACAAGCAGAGGCGGCCTTAAGGTTTGGGGGGCCCTTTCACATTGTCATTAATATAACAATATGGGCTATTGTATAGAGTTGCAATACCCGACCAAAACAATATCCGCGACGGCCCGGGCTCATTTGCATAATTGATGGTCGGCTTTCAGTCGACCTGGCTATGTGAATATATTGATATTGTAAAATAGTAGCCTACTTGGAAAAATCCTAAGCATTGAGCCCTGTTCAAGAGTGAGACTAGAATGAGCTGAAAATAGAGCAGATCTACAAACTCAGTGACGCACTTTGAGCTTGTTGATCTCTATTTCTGCTGATATTTTCTGCTCTATTTTCAGCACACAGAGATGCAGAGGGCTCGACTGAACTGAGCGCCTTCATAATAAAATCTTCACAAACAAAAACTTTGACAGATTGACCCATAATAAAGAGGATCAATTAAGGACATCTTCAGTTGTATATGGCTATATGGGCTGCAATCATTTTGAACAAAAAAAGAGGGAGGGAAAAAAAAGAACGAAAAAGAACTATAATAGTTCTTTTTTGGAACCATGAACTTTAGTTCTAAAAGTTCAGCAATGAACTATGAACGGAACTAGTTCGTTTTTAAATGTAGGAACTATGAACTGAACTATTTCAGGAAAAAAGAGAACTTTCCCAACACTGCATGTAGCTCACTCTGCAGCTCAGAAACCTCTTTAGATACTACATGTAGCTTCACTCTGCAGCTCAGAAACCTCTTTAGATACTACATGTAGCTTCACTCTGCAGCTCAGAAACCTCTTTAGATACTACATGTAGCTTCACTCTGCAGCTCAGAAACCTCTTTAGATACTACATGTAGCTTCACTCTGCAGCTCAGAAACCTCTTTAGATACTACATGTAGCTTCACTCTGCAGCTCAGAAACCTCTTTAGATACTACATGTAGCTTCACTCTGCAGCTCAGAAACCTCTTTAGATACTACATGTAGCTTCACTCTGCAGCTCAGAAACCTCTGTAGATACTACATGTAGCTTCACTCTGCAGCTCAGAAACCTCTTTAGATACTACATGTAGCTTCACTCTGCAGCTCAGAAACCTCTTTAGATACTACATGTACCTCACTCTGCAGCTCAGAAACCTCTTTAGCATGCTGTGTGTCCAGGGTCTCAGGCAGAGTGGAGAACAGAGAACTGCTCACTGATTTCTTCGCTTCCTCTTTGTACTTGAGCTGAAAACAGAGAAGCAGAGATTTAGACAGGGATAAAACGCATATAAATATGATAAAAGTGCCTAACGGCCCTGATACACCTAGCAATGTTTTGATCAATATCGACAAGCAACATCAACGTTCACTTTTCACTTTTCTATAGAAAATGATCAACTCCTGGTTGTTCAGAAAAGTCAGATCATTAGCGCCCTCTACTGGTCAACATTTGGGAATCCTCCAATCACATCCCTCCTTGAGGTCACCTGATCCTTTCTCCTCCCACAGATGCCTCACTGGACAGAACATTTCATGACCTTTTTTAAGGTCTGCTAAGTGAACATTTGGTTCTTTCAGGACCTTTTTTCTGAGTGTGCAAATGGAACAGAATGGACCTATAAGGGTCCATTTGGTTCACATTTGTACACTCTCAGGAAAAAAATGAAAATGGGTGGAATTCCCATGGGAAGGTGTTGCCTGTTGCCATGTGTCTCATCATGTTGCCTGTTGCCATGTGTCTCATCATGTTGCCTGTTGCCATGTGTCTCATCATGTTGCCTGTTGCCATGTGTCTCATCATGTTGCCTGTTGCCATGTGTCTCATCATGTTGCCTGTTGCCATGTGTCTCATCATGTTGCCTGTTGCCATGTGTCTCATCATGTTGCCTGTTGCCATGTGTCTCATCATGTTGCCTGTTGCCATGTGTCTCATCATGTTGCCTGTTGCCATGTGTCTCATCATGTTGCCTGTTGCCATGTGTCTCATCATGTTGCCTGTTGCCATGTGTCTCATCATGTTGCCTGTTGCCATGTGTCTCATCATGTTGCCTGTTGCCATGTGTCTCATCATGTTGCCTGTTGCCATGTGTCTCATCATGTTGCCTGTTGCTATGCGTCTCATCATGTTGCTTCGTTGATGTTGACATTGTTAGTTGATATTGATCCAAATATTGCTAGTGCATCAGGGCCACAACACTAAACCTAAACGCTTTTCTTCTCATGAAAATAACAGGAAAAACCCCTAGAACACAATGATGAAAAGGCTTTGCCAAACTTCTCTCAGTTGTATTTTGTCATGTAGAACAGGGGTTTCCAACCCCTACCTTTTTGGTACCAGGGCCCACCATTTATTTAGCATTTGAGCCATGGACCACCATTTGAGGACATTTTAGCCCCACAGACCCCAAAACTAAAGATTTATTTTGCTTCTGTCCATTAACCTTCTAGTTGTGTAGACTTGGGCTAATTAAGATGATGATTATTTTAACTCTTGAGAGTTGCATCTGGTTAACCAACTTAGCTGTCATTGCTCTCAGTAGACTGTAGTTTCTGAAGTTAGATTCCAGTTTCTGACACTAGATTGATTATGACACTAAATTCTAGTCCCTGGCGCGAGGTTCTATTTTCTTCTGGAAAAATCTCTTTCTGTGTCAGTGATGCTTAACATATTTCATAGGAAGGACCGCCAGAAATATCTATTATTTAGCTGCAGAACCTCATCTAAAAACATGTTGTTCTAGGGGACCCCCAGAAGCAAAGATCTGAGTTAAAAATGTTTGCTTCCGAAATAATGTATTCAAAGATTTGCACCGCATTTTCACAATTTTTCAAAAATAGCAGAACTACAAGCTCATATCGCGCCACTCGGTGGCGCGATATGAGCTTGTAGATCTGCTATTTTTCAACAGCTAAAACTCCAAAATGTGTTCAGTAGAGAAAGGGTTAAGAAAAACAGACTAAAGAACTCTTTTATACATCGGTCTACCCTGCCTCTAAGGTTATGTTTGTTATTTTTTTGCCCTGGTTTACTGTTTTGTCTGTAACGTACTGTATGTTGCACATGTATGTTGTCTTGTGTGTGAACGCTGTTGTCATGGATGCAAGACAAATTTCAGTGTAAACTGACAATAAAGTATCGTATCATATATCATATGATACCGTTTTCCCTGTCTAATTCACATCCCATGGATTCTATTGTGAAATACTTGAAGCCACCTAGGACTATGATGCTACAGTACAGCTGCTTCAGCTTCACAGCATCAGTGTAGATTTCTACTATATTATTATTATTATTATTATTATTATTATTATATATTATCAATAAGGATCTGACCTCAGTCTGCAGGTTAGATGGTTTTAGCCAGGGGCGGATCTAGGCATGGGGGGGGGGGGGGGGGGGGGGGCAATGATCACCCCCCTAAATGCCCAGTCTGCCTCACCAAACATGATGTCATGCAAAACAACCCAAGATCAGTGTTGGGACATGTGCACTACGTAACTCAATATATTACTTAAAGGGGTACTCCACCTTCAAAAAAACTTTTGGTCATTTTATGGTCTACTCAGTCTCATGTGAACACACCAGACAGTTTATAAGTTACTCCTTTCAGTATTTAGATATTTGATGTTCATTAATCTGCCGGACCCAAACCCATTATAACTTAAAACTCCATTTTAACCATGACAGATTATTCGAAAACAACCCATCTTTTTTCGGGTGACTGATATTGTCCTCCTAATACGTGAGAGGGCCGTGGAATTGCATCTACAGTTTTCATTTATTTTGAAAATATTGTTTTGTAAAATGTAGCCCCCTCCATTTTTGGGAATGCCCACCCAAATGAATAAAAAAATATTTTAAAAATTAATAAAAACTGTAAATGAAATTCCACAGCCCTCTCACGTATTAGGAGGACAATATCAGTCACCAGAAAAAAGATGGGTTGTTGTTTTCGAATAATCTGTCATGGTTAAAATGGAGTTTTAAGTTATAATGGGTTTGGGTCCGGCAGATTAATGAACATCAAATATCTAAATACTGAAAGGAGTAACTTATAAACTGTCTAGTGTGTTCACATGAGGCTGAGTAGACCATAAAATGACCAAGTTTTTTTGAAGGTGGAGTACCCCTTTAATATATTACCAAAATGCAGTAACTTGTAATATAAATATATTACTTAACAAAAACAATCTAATATATTATACTTTTCTTTCTGCATTACTGCATTACTTTCAATATTACTTTACAATCTGTCTCATTGAAAATGTTCTTATGAAATTTTCTTGACAACTGCAGAAGTTAAATAATTACTTATTTTCTATAATTTGTCATCAAATTATTTATTCAGGAGGACGTTTTTTCAAGTTGATTTCATATGGATTTCCCAGATAGCCAAGTGCACTTTCTTTATTGTAGCTATGCCACTGGCCTACACAATATTTGATTAATAGTGACACTAAATATTTAATTATATATTTTGCACAACATTTTTCTTTTAAGTAATATGTAATAGTAATAATAATACACTTGCTCAGACAGCAATATTGTAATACAATATATTGCTTTAACATGAAGGTAATAAGTAATAAGTAATACATTAACAAGGTATAGTAATATTCCCAACACTGCCCAAGATATTTCACATTAAAGTGTGCATAATTAAAATGATGTGAAACACTCCTCCTGCTACTAACTAACTACAGCTGTGTCACCACTAAACCAACAGCATGTCATCATTGAAAACAGAAAACTCTCTGAGTCAGACCTTTAGCTTGCATGCTGCGTGTCTGTTGCAACTTCAACAACAACTGATGTTATTATTGATGCTTTACTCGACTAATAAAAGTCCTGGGACTGAAAATGGTATGAAGCCGCACCCATACCATTTTCTCCTGCCTGGGAAATGTTACATGCGCCCTGGTTTTAACATTAAGGTATAAATAATGATCTGACCTCACTCTGCAGGTTAGAGATGGTTTTAGCCTGGTTGATCTCAGATGTCTCTGGTAGCTGAGAGTAAACACTGTGAGCCAAACTCCTCTTCAGACCCTCCTTGTACTTGATCTGGAAAAACACACACACATCAAAGTAGGAAACAGATGACTCAGCATCCAAAGATTTTGTAACCCATTTTTTCACCCAGTCCCAATTCCTAATGTGATCCTGGGCTCTACGCACCAATTCCTAATGTGATTCTGGGCTCTACGCACCAATTCCTAATGTGATCCTGGGCTCTACGCACCAATTCCTAATGTGATCCTGGGCTCTATACACCCTCCACCAACCTGGGGAAGCAGCGGACTGGCCTCATGCTTCCTTCAATACATGAGGAGTCCAAACTGCCTTCTTTTCCCTGGTTGGACGTAGCGCATCGTGGAAGGAACACGTTATTCCAACCAGTTCCTGTCCCCTCCATCAGGCGCCCCGGCTGGCCAGGGGGAGGTAGTTTAGAGCCCAGGATTACTGCATGTTTTTGTGAGGGTATCTACCCTACCCATATCGTTTTTAATTAAATAAAAATCAAAGTATGGTACATTGTAATGGTGATACGCACAGATACATGGTTCTGCTGTCGGCCAGGTCACGGCACTAGAGCCTCGCCCGTGCGGTTAAACATGTTAATTGCCTACCGTAATTTCCGGACTATAAGCCGCTACTTTTTTTACATGCTTTTGACCCTGCGGCTTATACAATGGTGCGGCCAATCTATGGATTTTTACAGGTAACAACCACCAACGGTGCTCTAACACAGTCGGGGCTCCCAGACTAAATGATGGAAAGTTGGTTAACCAAATAGAACTCTTTGAGAGCGTAAAAATGAAACCAAATGGACCCGCAAGGGTCCATTTGGTTTCATCTTTACACTCTCAAGAGTTATGATATTCACCATCTAAATTAGCACCACTAAGAAGTCATAAGTCATGAGTGGACAAAATGAAAAGAAATCTTTAGTTTTGGGTTCTGTGGGGTGAAAATGTTGTCAAATACTGAATTAATAGTGGGCCCTGGGATCAAAAAGGTTGAAAACCACTGCTCTTAACATGAAGCTTGTTGTATGGTGCGGCTTATAGTCAGGTGCGACTTATACAAGGAAAAATTAGTATTTTGCCCCAATTTTATCTTATATTCAGGTGCGGCTTATAGTCCAGAAATTAGGGTAAATTGTAAATTGTAAATGATCAGTCCAGTACCTCACTCATCATATCGGTCATCTCTCTAGTGAAGCTGGTCTCTGATGTGTCAGGTAGAGTACAGTACAGAGAGCTGGATAACTCCTTCTTACCAGCCTCCTTGTACTTAACCTGGAAAAACAAAAAACATTTTTATCAGTGAATATACAGTAGAGTTCTCAAATTCTGCCCGAACCCGACCAGGCCCGGCCCAACCCGACATTTTAGGGTCGGGCTCGGGCCTAAAATGTATGCAGATCAGTAGGGCAGGGTCGGGCCTAGGGCTCCATGAAAAAAAAAAATACTACTGTATTCTACCTAAACCCGACCAGGTCCGACCCGAACCAACATTGCAGGGCCGGGTAGGGCCTAAGAAACTATGCTAATTTGCCGGGCCGGGCTTTGGGCCTGATCAGTTAGGGCCCACTTAGGGTCGGGCCTCATTTCAGGCCCGTTGAGAACTCTAATAATACAGTGTGTATTTTACTCAACAGCGTCAAACAACAAACATGGCGGCACACAGTGCAGTGACTTCACCACATCAATCTGGCCATTAAACCAACCTTTCTTTAAACGGGAACTGCACCCATTTTCAACATTTTAATATGTCATTAACAGGGCTTGGAAACGAAATTATTTTTCAGGAACGGTTCAAAACCGGTTCGGGTCGATCTATATTTAACGTTTTCGTTCCGGCAATCGTTCCAGCACCAAACTGAACCGGTTCGAACCGGTTCGGAACTAAAAATAGCGTTCGTTCTTATCGTTCCGGTAATGTTTGGCGGATACATGTGTACAGTTGTTTACAAACATCAGGCTTGTCCACAGCACTTTGAGTTTACAATAAAAGCGCACGTGGCTGTCGGGGCACGCTGCCTGGATTAGCCTATTCCAATTTCATCCATGTTATTACCCTACTAGCCAGGGGAGCAGAGTGTGTTCACTGCAGCAGCTACTGAGCTTTCACAACTTTGGTCAAATAACTATCTTTGTATGTAGGCCTATTTAAGCCTATAGTTTTATTTATGAATGTCAGTAAGGCCATTGCATGCGCTGTCTGTCTGTCTGCATCACGGCACACAGCGTACATGCATGGCTATATGGAGTTGGACTCACCACAGAGAGCTGTTTGGTCATTAAATGTGCCGTCTATATTGTCGAGGAGCAGGTAGGCCTACATTAATCCACTCGTGTTACACAGAATATCTGCTAGAAGCTCGAGTCTTTGGAGCGGGGCGCGCGTTCAAACTTGGAAGATGTTTTTTCGCTTTCTATCGCCGTTAGTTAGTTCAGGGCAGGCCCGGCTCAAACATTTCACAATTGGGGGGGGCAGGCGAAAACTGGATGCGACAATTGTCGTTGTAGTAAGGGCGTTAGGGGGGATTGCCCCCGTGAATATGCTTATATATAGCCGTCCCTGAAGTGCATTCGATTGCAATTGCGACCAAAAAAAGAAATGAACGGAAGAAAGATGATGATCACAGGCGCTCTTCCCCGAGACGCAAGATGGATTATAATGTATATAATTTTATAGTTTATAGTGCATATACTATCCACGGAGATCAGATAGCTGTGTTACAAAGAGCACCTTTATTTATCATTGATTGAGAACGAAAAAAAAAAAAAACTTTATTAACCGGTTTTGTGGATTTCAGAATAGCGTTTTGTTCCGGAACAGTTGAAGACCATTTCGGTTCCGTTTTCGTTTTCGGTTCTTGAAAAATCCCCTAGAATTCCGTTCGTTTCGGTTTTCGGTTTTCGTTCTTGAACCGGTTCAAAGCCCTGGTCATTAATATACCTTAGAGATGTTGTGTATGTGGACATGATAAAAATGTTCCCCCAATTCTGTATTTCCTAAAAATGGATGTCCGAAAAAATCATTACCATGGTGAAATATCATCTGATGACATCACCAAGATGTATTTCACCATGTTAATGATTTTTCTTTAAGACCCCTTTTTCCTGAGAGGGTACAAATGGAACCAAATGGACCCGCTAGGGTCCATTTGGTTCCATTTGTACCCTCTCAGGAAAATTTTGAAAATGGAATTGCCCTTTAGAGAAGCGCCGCAGGTTTTGTAAACATCATCCGACATATTTTACTGCTCTTGTTCACATGCTAATAACACTGTGTCCGGCTGTGTTCTGTTTGTTAGCAAACAGGCTAGCACATTAGCATGAATGATAGTAACGTTGTTGGCTTTCCCAACATTCTGATTGGTTGATATGAACCAATCACCGGAGACTGTCACTTTGACAACACCCAAAACATAAACTACTGTTGTTGAGACACTGAATAATGGAATGATAAGTCAGACTGAGTGTCAGGCAAAGAAAACAGAGCAATATGCTGATGAAATATGATGTAGGAATGCTGCAAATATTAATACTAAATGTTAGTGTACTTCACTGAGCAGGTCATGGTATTATTAAATATTATTACTAAATGTTAGTGCACAGTGATGGGCAAGTTACTGGGAAAATGTAGTAAGCTACACTACTTGTTACTCTCGAAAAAATGTAGCTAAGCTACACTACAAGCTATCCCAAGAAAATTGTAGCAAGCAACACTACAAGCTACTTTTGTCGTGTAGCTTGTAGTGTTGCTTGCTACATCAACACTACATATACATAAATATATATATCAACTTAATGTACAACCTAATATATCATATATCCTATAAATCATAATAATAATTTAGGGGTGGGTTTGAACCTGTTTAAGTTTTGGGATGTATATTGGAGGTTTTCTATGCATTAAAAATGGGTGGAATTTGAAAATGTGTGTGGGAAAATGTAGTAAGCTACTTTCCTTGTTACTCGAAACAAGTAGTGTAGCTTCACTACAGGCTATTCCCAGAACAAATATAGTAAGCTACACTCCGAGTCACAGGAAAATGTAGTTAAGCTATGTAGCTTAGCTACTTGTAACAAGCTACCATCACTGCTCATTTAGCAGGTCATGGTATTATTAAATGTTTTCTACCTCACTCAGCAGGTCATAGTATTATTAAATATAAATGTTTTCTACCTCACTCAGCAGGTATATATTATTAAATATAAATGTTTTCTACCTCACTGAGCAGGGCTGTATTATTAAATATAAATGTTTTCTACCTCACTGAGCAGGGCTGTATTATTAAATATAAATGTTTTCTACCTTACTGAGCAGGTATATATTATTAAATATAAATGTTTTCTACCTCACTGAGCAGGGCTGTATTATTAAATATAAATGTTTTCTACCTCACTGAGCAGGGCTGTATTATTAAATATAAATGTTTTCTACCTTACTGAGCAGGTATATATTATTAAATATAAATGTTTTCTACCTCACTGAGCAGGGCTGTATTATTAAATATAAATGTTTTCTACCTCACTGAGCAGGGCTGTATTATTAAATATAAATGTTTTCTACCTTACTGAGCAGGTATATATTATTAAATATAAATGTTTTCTACCTCACTGAGCAGGTCTGTATTATTAAATATAAATGTTTTCTACCTCACTGAGCAGGGCTGTATTATTAAATATAAATGTTTTCTACCTCACTGAGCAGGGCTGTATTATTAAATATAAATGTTTTCTACCTCACTGAGCAGGGCTGTATTATTAAATATAAATGTTTTCTACCTCACTGAGCAGGGCTGTATTATTAAATATAAATGTTTTCTACCTCACTGAGCAGGGCTGTATTATTAAATATAAATGTTTTCTACCTCACTGAGCAGGTATATATTATTAAATATAAATGTTTTCTACCTCACTGAGCAGGTATATATTATTAAATATAAATGTTTTCTACCTCACTCTGCAGGTACATATTATTAAATATAAATGTTTTCTACCTCACTCAGCAGGTATATATTATTAAATATAAATGTTTTCTACCTCACTCAGCAGGTATATATTATTAAATATAAATGTTTTCTACCTCACTCTGCAGGTACATATTATTAAATATAAATGTCTTCTACCTCACTCAGCAGGTCTGCAGCCTCTCTCGCTCGCTGTGTCTCCATGGTCTGAGGCAGCAGAGAGTACAGGTTGGAACTCAACTCCTTCTTTCCTTCCTCCTGGTACTTAGTCTGCATTACAAACACAAACACTCTCAGTATGAAGTATAAAAGTCATTTATCTACTGCAGGGGTTTTCAACCTTTTTGACTCCAGGGACCACCATTTATTCAGCATTTGAGCCACGGAAGACCACCATTTGATTACATTTTCAATAAATAAAGAATCTTTCACTCAATAGGAGGTGCTCCTGTCGCAGGATGATGATGTCACATGAGCATGTTCGTCCATATATTCTATAGAGCTAGATCACACATGTGACATCATCATCCTGCGCCAGGAGCAGCTTCTGTTGAGTGAAATATTCTCTATTTATGAAAGAAATAAGATGCCATTGGTGTTTTTATTTGTTTATTTTAGCTATACAGGGAAAGTATAATGTTTAAGCGATATTTATCTTATTAGTCAGGGATCCTTTTAACAGTTTGTGAATGGGGTGCTATTGGAGACACTAGTATTCTACTCCCTATTAAATCCCATTCATTTCATTGAATTCCAGTTTGAAAGTGGACACAGATCTCCTCCATGCTCCTCCAGCAGCGCCAGCACCGGGGACATAGGCATGAACGGGAATATCTGAACTCTCCCACTATAAGGCTCTGGGTCCAGCCAGCCTCTCTCCTCTGAGCCACCGGGACATCCATGGTCCACATACCTGACCCTGCATCTCAGACAGCTGTTTGGAGTCCACATACCTGACTCTGCATCTCAGACAGCTGTTTGGAGTCCACATACCTGACCCTGCATCTCAGACAGCTGTTTGGAGTCCACATACCTGACTCTGCATCTCAGGCAGCTGTTTGGAGTCCACATACCTGACCCTGCATCTCAGACAGCTGTTTGGAGTCCACATACCTGACTCTGCATCTCAGGCAGCTGTTTGGAGTCCACATACCTGACTCTGCATCTCAGACAGCTGTTTGGAGTCCACATACCTGACTCTGCATCTCAGACAGCTGTTTGGAGTTCACATACCTGACTCTGCATCTCAGGCAGCTGTTTGGAGTCCACATACCTGACTCTGCATCTCAGACAGCTGTTTGGAGTCCACATACCTGACTCTGCATCTCAGACAGCTGTTTGGAGTCCACATACCTGACTCTGCATCTCAGAGTTGTGTTTGGCCATCTGTGTCTCAGTGGTCTCTGCTAGCTGGTGGTACAGAGTGCTCTGATTCTGCTGCTTCACTCCCTCCTTGTACTTCACCTGGAGAAGAACAATAACAACTAGAGTTGTGCCCCTACGGGGTACAGGTCTCCACCGTCCGGCTCAGCTATGAGATCTATGACGTCATCATTACATCATCCTATACATGGATATGATGGCGGACAGACACGGGCGGAATGACGGGGTACGATCCATAGTCACCACCTTACGGACATGATGCCGGACAGACACCATGGTCTTACGTCACCTCTGCACAGTCTATGGAAGATATGACATCTTTTTGACGTATTTGGATGCATCAGGCTATGGTTGCGGAAGCACAGGACACGAAATAGAGTTGTGCCCCTACGGGGTACAGGTCTCCGCCGTCCGGCTCATCTATGAGATCTATGACGTCATCATTACATCACACACGGGACGAAATGACGGGGTACAGACACGGGCGGAATGACGGGGTACAGACACGGGCGGAATGACGGGGTACAGACACGGGCGGAATGACGGGGTACAGACACGGGCGGAATGACGGGGTGCAGACACGGGCGGAATGACGGGGTACAGACACGGGCGGAATGACGGGGTACAGACACGGGCGGAATGACGGGGTACAGACACGGGCGGAATGACGGGGTGCGTTCCATAGTAACCACCTTACGGTGGAGACAACAATCAGATTAAGACTGCCACTTTGACCACGCCCATCCTAGCAACTGCTGTGGTGGAGAGGGACTTCAGTCTGAATAATGAAGTGAAACGAAATGATAATTCAGACTGAGGTCAGGCTAACTCTGAGCACCACTGAGCACCAACCTGACACTGACCGCCACTGACCACCACTGAGCACCAATATGACACTGACCAAACTTCCAAACCCTGACAGAAAACATTACGGTATTGCAAACTAACTTCGTAGACATCGCCAAATTAGGAAGAACTAGATCTGTGCCCCTTCGGAGTATAGCCCTAAGTAGGCTTGGGTACCGTGAACGATACCGGTACTGGTATCATTTGGGACACAGCGATGCCTAGTGGTATCGATTCACATGAAAATGAACGGTGCCTCGTTTCGATACTTTTATTATACTCTCATTCTGTGCCGACGCACCAAATAGCGAGCAGAAGGACTGACGCTGACAAGATACAGCTGTCCTGGTCTGCAGGTCGACTACCATAATTTCCGGACTATAAGCCGCACCTGAATATAAGCCGCACCAGCTAAAATTAGGGCAAAATACAGATTTTTCCATGTATAAGCCGCACCTGACTATAAGCCGCACCAGGCAACAAGCTTCATGTTAGAGCAGTGGTTTTCAACCTTTTTGATACCAGGGCCCACTATTGATTCAGCATTTGACAACTTTTTCACCCCACAGAACCCAAAACTAAAGATTTCTTTGGTTTTGTCCACAACTCCAGGATGGATTTTCGCAAACAAAACATACAGATCAAAATGACTAATTGATCAAATAATTAATTGGTGCTAATTTAGGTGGTGAATATCATAACTCTTGAGAGTGTAAAAATGAAACCAAATGGACCCAAGGGTCCATTTGGTTTCATTTTTACGCTCTCAAAGAGTTACATCTGGTTAACCAACTTTCCATCATTTAGCCTGGGGACCACCTGGAACCCTCTCAGGGACCACCTGTTGAAAACGCCTGTTAAAAAAAAGCCACCTGTAAAAATCCATAGATTGGCCGCACCATTGTATAAGCCGCAGGGTCCAAAGCATGTGAAAAAAGTAGCGGTTTATAGTCCGGAAATTACGGTAATTATGACAAAGACGTGTGTGAGTTTTCGTTGACTAGACTAGACTTGACAAACATTTTAGTGCTATGACAAAAAGTTTCACTACGCATGCAAATGTTCTGCTGATCAGAAGTGCTGCCGCTATAAGCGCACGGTCCCCTTCGCGTGTGTGTGTGTTTGTGTGTGTGCGCGCGCGCCCTCCATCTCTGTTCTCTATGTCCGTGCGCACACACAGTAGCTCTGCTCCTACCTGATGTCGTAATGGCCAACTCTCCTCTCTCTAGTCCAAACGTGGCTTTTAAAAGTCATTTCCTCAGAAAAGTAACAAGTCCTAAGCAAATTCTCCATGGCTGTAGGTAGGAATTCCAATTAAATCCTCATGCAAAGATTAAATGCCATCGCTGTGAACTAAACTTTTTTTTTCTTTCTTTTTTCTCTCTCTGTCGGCAACTGAACACATGCTTACCCTGGCTCCTCCCCCCTCTTCCCTGCTCCATGCATAGCCATAGGCATAGGGTAACTGTTTTTTCCCTGTAAAAATAATAATATCCATGATTTGAACCTCCAAACTGAGATATATTTTAAGATAATAGCAGGCACCATAAATATGCAATTATATACATTATATAATTTAGATATGATTCAACCCAAACCATTGCTATGATGTGTAAAATACAAAAAAGGAAATATATATATTTCTGGGGGTAAAAAGTATCGAAATAGGTATCGTTTCTGGTATCGTCTCGGTTCCCAGGTATCGAGTATCGTATCATATCGGTTCAAAGGTGAAAGGTACCCATCCCTAGTTCTCAGGTCACATCTCAGATCACATCGCCCGTGGCGCGAACAGTCACTCCCACGGAGAGACGGACAGGGGGTGAAACATAGTCACCACCTTACGGTGGAGACAACAAAAAACCTGGGGTGTGCAGTATGTGTATGTAATTGTCTCCACGAGTATGGTGAAGAGTACGTTTGTAGTATGCGTTTGTCCGTTTGTCTGTCCATGCACGGTCCGGGTCGCACCTTATTGGCTGGTTTAGGTGATGTCATCATATTAGCTCGCTCCGCTCATGTACGAGTAGGCCATGCATGGCCTACTTGATCTGGCCTGGTGGAGATGCCCAGATATACCTGAATCTGTTGTCCTTAAAGATTGGTATAACAGCAAATTTCCAAAAATCTAATTTCCAATCTTTAACAAAAAAACTGGTCTTTGAATATCCCGAGATTAAATTGTGACTTCATACCGATCGCAGACGAAAATACAGACCCAGACGTCAATAAAAAAAACCTTAAGTAGTGGTATAAGGGAAAAGATCAACAATCTAATTTCCGATCCCTTTGAAAGATTCAAGGTCAAACAAATTACATTTTAACAAATTAAAATGAATGTCACACTAAAGAAATGTATACGTACTGTATGGTGGAGGGGGTGTCATGGTCTGCGGCTGTATGAGTAGGAAACTTGCCGCAGGACATGATAATGACCCCAAACACTCCTCCAAGATGACCACTGAGTTGCTAAAATGGCTGAACGTAAAGGTGATGGACTGGAAAAGCATGTCTCCAGACCTAAACCCAACTTGTGCTGGGCAGTGCCGGAAAATAATGGTGGCTACGCAAAATATTTACCTTTGGGACCATTTTCTGTTAGGGGTGTACTAGCCTCGACACCCAGGCTTTCATTTTCGTTCGCCTTGCGCGAAAACGGAAAGCCTGGACTAACGCACGTTGGAAAGTGGCCTTCAAGTGGGAGTGAACCTTCTGGGGTGGGCGTCGCTCTAAATGATGTGACGTAGAACTGCAGTGGACGGGCGTGGGAGGGGCCGGGGATGACGACACGTTAGTGAGATCAAACCAGAGCGCAGCACTTCCGCCGTGTGGATCCCACGACACCCCCGCCCCCCAAGGCCAAAATCATTGAGGGCTAGACCAGGCTAGGGGTGTACTAACTTTTGTTGCCTACAGTTTAGACATTAATGGCTGTTTTAGTTATTTTGAGGGGAAAATGAAACTTACCCTTTTATCCAAGCTGTACAGTGACTACTTCACATTGTATCAAAGTTTCACTTTGTCAGTTTTCCAGGGAAGAGACATAATGAAATATTTGGAGAAATGGGAGGGGTGTACAGTATCTCTGTATATATTGGTATTGGTTGTCCAGTTTCACCCACCAGTTTTGGAGATATGGTTTATATAAGTAATGTCTTCCAGAAAACAGCGAGTGGGAAAACAGGCTTCAAAGATCCACTTCTGTGTTAACATGACACCTGGCTACATGTTGGTTAACATACACTAGTGTGTAAAGAGTCTACCTGTGTTATTAACTCATTTAGCATTTGGTTTATCATTATAAATCCAACACATTTCCTGGATTCATAAAGATATACCAGTGTGGAGATGCATGTGTCTCTTATAGTCACTTGAACGTCTGAAACACTTGCCGCAATGTCGACAGTAGTACGGTTTCACTCCACTATGAATACGCAGGTGTAACTGCAGGTGACTTGACTTATTGAAACGCTTGTCACAATGTTGACAGTGATACGGTCTTTCCCCAGTATGGATACGCTGGTGTGTGTGCAAGTGATTTGAATGATTGAAACTTTTGCCACAACGTTGACAGTGGTACGGTCTTTCCCCAGTATGGATACGCTGGTGTGTGTGCAGGTGAGTCCACTGTGTGAAACCCTTGCCACAATGCTGACAGTGGTACGGTCTTTCCCCGCTGTGGATACGCTGGTGTGTGTGCAAGTTACTTGAATTATTGAAACCCTTGCCACAATGCTGACAGTGGTACGGTCTTTCCCCGCTGTGGACCCGCTGGTGTCGCTCCAGATTAAATAATTTACTGAAACCCTTGCCACAATGTTCACAGGTGTGGGTGGTTGTCTTTCCAGTGGATCTCGGCCGGCACATCTTCCCTTCTCCCGCCAGAACCTCATTCTTGGTATTGGTAAACTGATGTCGATGACCCTCAGATTCAGGAATAACTGCACCTCTTTGACAGGCTGCAGACGGGGTCTGTTCCTTCCTCTGTGTTTGGTGGTAGAGGTCGTCGCTGGGGCTCTCCTCTGTGAGTTCCTGGAGGACGGAGGAAACAGGAACGTACGGACGCTCAGAACTAGAGACCTGGGTCTGCACACGTTGGACCTCACTCCTTGCTACAGCAACAGATAGACTCTGATCAGTTGAACTGGACTCCAGCATCGTCTTGAACACTTCTTCCAGCTGAGCTATGCGTGTTCCGTGATTCTGCTTTACATCAGAAATACTAGTAGCCAGAGAGGATAGGACATGTTTTAGTGCATCTGGTGCCTTGATAGACGCCAGGATGGTGGAAAGGGTTGGTTCTTCTGGGTCCATCTCGCTGAGGGTAACACCACTTCTTTTCGCAATGTTGAATTATAAAATTAAAGGCACACTATCGCTGTCTTCCTCTTGTCTGTGTGTCTCTCTATCTCCAGTCACTCACACCGACGTTGAAGGACAGGTCTCAAGACAATCCGCACGTTATGCAAGCTGGCCATGAATCTGTGGTCTGACGTCACACAAAACAAAGTGTTGCAGTGGAAGTATCTAGAAATGCAGATTTGCGCAGGTAGTCCATTTTTTGAGCAATCTACGTAGACTATGGAATGGTCACTTGCAATCAATATGATTGCAAAAAACATGCAGTAATCTCCCCCTCACTCATGTATGCAGAAGGCATGAGTTCAAGTCTGTTGCTCTCCCCATGTCCTCCGTAGATGGGGAAAGGTTGGCGAAGGTTGTGCAGATGTTACATCACATTGGATAATTGACAGAGGGTTGAAAAGGAGGTTGCAAAATTTTGAGATAAAATGAATATTTTAAACTAGAAAGTGCAAACTTTCGCACGTTGCACACAATTTGGCCATGACCTACTTGAGCGTGAGCGGAGCAGGCTAATGCTCATGACATTAGCTATAAAGGTCTTTTACTTACGTCACATTACGTCATACCGCAACGGACCGTCCTCCGAACACCGTGCACAGATCGCCTTAATTGCGTCTGCTCTGCTCATGCAAGTAATAATATACTGTATGTGGTTTTTAACATTAGATAACCTATTCCACGGACATTTTTAGTCTTTATAAAGTACAGACCCAGATAGCAACATGCATTGATTCAACCAAAATTCAACGTTGAATCAATGCATTTTGCATTGATTCAACCAAAATTCAACGTTGAATCAATTCTTTTTGCTATCTGGGGAGTCAGACAAGGTCGCTCACTTCTTTCATGGAAGTTCAAAAGCTTCATGCTTAAAGTTTGTTTAACATTCAAGCAATAGTATTGTAAATTGCAATTGTAAAATTGCATTCATTCTTTGCCAAGGGGAACCTCAATACTCAATACTGCTATTAATAGCTACAAACTTTTTCTTTATTTTTTTCTCAAAAGATTTTTCTTTATTTTGAAAAGTTTCTTCACCAACTTTTATTGGCTTATCAGGGAAGATCTAAATAATTAAATTAGACAGTTTGGTTGAGCAAGGAAGGTGATGTTTGATGTAGTTTTTTTTACTAGATCACCCTCTTTATTTTTAATTCAATTAGAAAAATCACTGTACAACTTGGATGAAAGGGTAAACTTCATTTTTTTCCCCCTCAAAATAACTAAAACACAGCCATTAATATCTAAACTGCAGGCAACAAAAGTAAGTACACCCCTAACTGAAAATGTCAAAATTGGTCCCAAAAGGTAAATATTTTGTGTGGCCACCATTATTTTCCAGCACTGCCTTCATCCTCCTGTGTTTGAAGTTCAGCAGAACTTCGCCGGTTGCCACTGGAATCATCTCCCACTCCTCCATGGTGACATCATGGAGATGGTGCATGTTGGAGACCTTACACTCCACCAGCTTCCATTTGAGGGTGTCCCTGCCTGCCTGCCTGCCTGCCTGCCTGCCTGCCTGCCTGCCTGCCTGCCTGCCTGCCTGCCTGCCTGCCTGCCTGCCTGTGCGTGCGCCTCCCTGCCTGTCTGTGGCAGCTTTTATTGTGAAGTTATTCGACTTCACACCATGTGACCCAAGCACTTAAGTCATGGTTCCAATTCCTCCATTGGGCCAAAAACTGTATCATATTGTTCTGATCTGTTAAGGGTGCTAGAATATTAGGAAAACAAACCAATATTCAATATTTGATCAGAATCAAACAGCAAACAGTTATTTAAAATTAAATTCCTACTGTTGATCGGGTTAAACCAAATTACCATCATGGTGTCCAAAAAATGAAGCATTGTGTTGAGTTCATTTGAGGGTTAGAAAATTAGGAGAGCAAACCAAAATTGAATATTGGTTCCAAAACAAACAGAAGAAAACATGCTATTTGAAGTTAATTTCGTACTGTTGATCAGGTTAAGCCAAATTACCATTATGGTGTCCAAAAATGAAGCATTGTTGGGATTTATTTTAGGGGCTAGAATATTAGAAAACCGAAGCAAAATGTAATATTTGTTCAGAAACAAACATGAAAAAACAGAAAAAGTTGTTATTCTAAAGTCAATTCCTAGTCGTTGGTCAGATTATACTAAGGAGCCCAGACCGTGTATTCACTTTTGTCAGATACTGTATATATTGGTATTGGTTGTCCAGTTTGACCGACCAGTTTTGGAGATACCGTTTATAGAGTAATGTATTCCAGAAAACAGTGAGTGGGAAAACAGGCTTCAAAGATTCACTTCTGTGGTAATATTACACCAGGCTACATGTTGGTTAACATACACTAAACACTACTATATGAAGAGTCTACCTGTGCTATTAACTCATTTAGCATTTGGTTTATCATTATAAATCCAACACATTTCCTGGATTCATAAAGATATACCAGTGTGGAGATGCATGTGTCTCTTAAAGTTACCTGAATCACTGAATCTCTTGTCACAACGTTGACAGTGATACGGTTTCACTCCACTATGAATACGCAGGTGTAACTGCAGGTGACTTGACTGATTGAAATGCTTGTCACAATGTTGACAGTGATACGGTCTTTCCCCAGTATGGATACGCTGGTGTTTGTGCAAGTGATTTGAATGATTGAAACTTTTGCCACAACGTTGACAGTGGTACGGTCTTTCCCCAGTATGGATACGCTGGTGTGTGTGCAGGTGAGTCCACTGTGTGAAACCCTTGCCACAATGCTGACAGTGGTACGGTCTTTCCCCGCTGTGGATACGCTGGTGTGTGTGCAAGTCACTTGAATTATTGAAACCCTTGCCACAGTGCTGACAGTGGTACGGTCTTTCCCCGCTGTGGACCCGCTGGTGTCGCTGTAGATTAAATAATTTACTGAAACCCTTGCCACAATGTTCACAGGTGTGGGTGGTTATCTTTCCAGTGGATCTCGGCCGGCACATCTTCCCTTCTCCCGCCAGAACCTCATTCTTGGTATTGGTAAACTGATGTCGATGACCCTCAGATTCAGGAATAACTGCACCTCTTTGACAGGCTGCAGACGGGGTCTGTTCCTTCCTCTGTGTTTGGTGGTAGAGGTCATCGCTGGGGCTCTCCTCTGTGAGTTCCTGGAGGACAGAGGAAACAGGAACGTACGGACGCTCAGAACTAGAGACCTGAGTCTGCACAGGTTGGACCTCACTCCTTGCTACAGTGACAGATAGACTCTGATCAGTTGAACTGGACTCCGACATCGTCTTGAACACTTCTTCCAGCTGAGCTATGTGTGTTTTTACATCAGAAATACTAGTAGTCAGCGAGGATACGACATGTTTTAGTGCGTCTAGTGCCTTGACCCCCGCCAGGATGGTGGAAAGGGTTGGTTCTTCTGGGTCCATCTCGCTGGGGGTAACACTGAGGGTAACCACTTCGTTTGGTGAGGTTGAATTACATCAAATTAAAGGCACAATATCGCTGTAAATATTTTAAACTAGAAAGTGCAAACTTTTGCACGTTGCACACAAGTAGGCCAAGATCTAGTTGAGTGTGAGCGGAGCGGGCTGATACTCATGACATTAGCTATAAAGGTCTTTTACTTACGTCACATTACGTCATAGCCCGAGGGACCGACCTCCGAACACCGAGCACCGTGCACAGATCGCTGTACTTGCGCCTGCTCTGCTCATGCAAATAAAAATAGATGTGATTTTTAACTTTAGATAACATAATTATTCCAAGGATGTTTTTAGTCTTGATAAAGTGAAGAGTTCGAGAAGGTCACTCACTTCTTTCATGCGAGTTGAAAGAAGTGAGCTGAAGTGGCTGAAGGGAAAGGTGATGGACTGGCCAAGCATGTCTCCAGACCTAAACCCAGTTGAGCATCTGTGGGACACCCTCAAATGGAAGCTGGTGGAGCATAAGGTCTCCAACATCCACCATCTCCATGATGTCACCAGGTGTCGGGGAAACTTGCCCAATGCTTGCTTTGCTAGCGCACAAGTAGGCCATGGCCTACTTGTGCGAGGATACGACATGTTTGTAAATTGTTGTAAATTCGTTGTAAATTCTTCTCTTTTTCGGTCTCTGCCATCTGCTTTTCTTTCATTTCTTCCCTATTCGTCAACAGAGTCATTTCCGTTGTCTTAATCTTATGCTGTCGATTTCGTTTTGTAGCTTCTCTTTCTCGTCTGCGTCTTAGAGTCTTTTCTTCTTCATTCTCCATTACCTTTTTTTTCTTTTTTCTTTCTCTCTCGGTCTTACGATAACTTTCTATATCTGCTACATCAGCTCTTCTTTCCTTTCGTCTTAGCGCCTTTCTCTTTCGTTCACGCTCACGTCGTAAATTCTTCTCTTCTTTGATGTCTGCCATCTTCTTTTCTTTCATTTTTTCCCTATTCGTCAATAGAGTTATTTCCCTTGTCTTAATCTTCTTCTGTTCTTTTCGTTTTGTAGCCTCTCTTTCCCGTCTGCGTCTTAGAGTCTTTTCTTCTTCATTCTCCATTACCTTTTTTTTCTTTTTTCTTTCTCTTTCGGTCTTACGATAATTTTCTGTATGTGTTACATCACTTCTCCTTTCCTTTCGTCTTAGCGCCTTTCTCTTTCGTTCACGCTCACGTCGTAAATTCTTTTCTTCTTTGGTCTCTGCCATCTGTTTTTCTTTCATTCGTTCCCTATTCTTTTGTCGACGAACCTCATCAATAGTGTCACGAATCATGAATACATCCTTCTTTTCAATGTCATCGATGAGTGTCGTGCAATCTTCTCTTCCAGGCAACCAGATGGTCCTCTTGAAATTTTCATGCGATACTGCATTCAAGCACCGAATCTTTATTCCATCATTTCGTGAATCAAAAACTGCGATGGAGTTTTGCGACTCTTGAGATGCTTCCATGTAGATGTTCTGTTCACCTATTGTTGAATCTTCCTGAATGGAGTGTTGATATTCCAAGCAACCTGAGATCAAGTCTCTTGGCGAATTCATGTAGTCCAACACTTTTCTCAAAGAATCCTGAGATTCATCCGTGCAAATATCCTGACCATCTACTGTTGAATCTTCCTGATTTGCATTATTCTCTTCCTTTGTCTCGTCCAATAGAATTTCTTCCATTCTTTCCCTATTCTTATTTCTTTGAGCAGCTCCTCTCTCCTTTACTTCCAGCGCCCTTCTCTTTCGTTTTTCTTTCATTCGGTCTCTATTCTTCTCTTGACGAACCTCATCAATACAGCCAAGAGTCATGAATCCATCCTTCTTTTGATTTACTCCAATCTCATCAATGAGTGTTTTGCAATCTTCTCTTTCAGGCAACCAGATGATCTCCTTGCAGTTTTCATTTGATAGTTCAGTCAAATACTGAACCTTTTTTCCATCGCTTCGTGAAGCCAAAACCTTGATGGAGTGTTGTGACCCCAACTTATTTGACACCAAGTTTCTAGGCGAATTCATGCAGTCCAATACCTTCGTCAAAGGTTTTTGAGATTTATTCACCAAGATCTCCTGGCCATCTATTCTTGAATCTTCCTGAATGGAGTGTTGGTATTCCAAGCTATTTGACACCAAGTTTCTAGGCGAATTCATCTAGTCCAACACCAACAAGTAAACAATCAATTTGATCCTAAATTGGAGATTTTTCTCTGTCTTACTTTCCATCTTCTGTTCTCAACCTTAAATGAGCAATTTTTTGAACTCATCCTTATGTTCTTACGTCACCTGTGCACAGTCTATGGAAGATATGACATCATTTTGACGTATTTGGATGCATCAGTCTAGCCTTCCGGAAGCACAGGACATGAAATAGAGTTGTGCCCCTACGGGGTATAGGTCCCCACCGTCCGGCTCAGCTATGAGATCTATGACGTCATCATTACATCACAAACGGGACGGAATGAGGGGGTACACCGGGATGGAATGACGGGGTACAGACACGGGCGGAATGACGGGGTGCGTTCCAGAGTCCCCACCTTACGGTGGAGACAACAACACCAACAGGTCAGAGACAACAACAGGGTGAAGACATCACTGCAAGGCTGGAGGTAGGCACGATGACACGATGGCATGCGAAACAACCCGAGATAGTTCTCTGCCTCTGCTAAAATTTGTCTTTGTCAAGCCTTGTAGCCTATTTGTAATGATGCTGTAATGTTCAATTACCACAATAATAGCCTGAACAATCTTATTGTTTATTAGCATTGAAACATTTTTAATTTTGTAGGCTACTATTCAAACACATTCTATCCCCCCTTTATAATTTTTTTGGGGAAAAAAGTATTGACCTTGTAGCTTTAACCTCAATTTATTTTTATTTCTTTCAATTTAACTTTGAGTCCATTTGGTTGCATTTTTGTCCATGAGATTATTTAGCAGGGGGCTGAATGTCACACTTAGACAGCCACTGTTCTCTAGCATCACATATTGCTAATCAGCACTGAGCAACTGATCAATATGAAGCACAAAACCCACTTTTAGTTCAATTCAACGCGCTTCTGAGACTAAGCAGGTGGAACAACTGAAACTGAGTGACACCCAGGACCATGAGTACAGACAGAGTAACACCAACTCTGTTCACTTCATGGGGCCAGTCTAATGGCGGCTCTTCTACATAAAATTGTATTGAGAATGGGGACAAGTTGGCGACAAATACGTTTGCTTGAGCGCTCAATTTCTGACCCCTCAATGTCGCAAATCCTCTGCTAGATAGCGCACCCGTCGTCTCCCTAAGTTTAGACGATTAAACAGACAGATGATGGGTTGTGTGTTGTACCTCACTGAGCAGCTCAGACGCCTGTTTAGCATGCTGGGTGTGGATGGTCTCAGGCAGCAGAGAGTACAGGTTGACACTCATCTCCTTCTTACCGTCTTCTTTGTACTTGATCTGGAAGTGGCAGAGCAGTGGAGGAAACATGGATGAGAGGATTATTAGAACAGAAATAATGTGTTTTGGTTTGTTTTACTATATTTTGACATGTTGACCAGTGGCATGCACAAAGCTTTTGAAGGGCAGGTGCTCAAATGTTACCAGGAGGGCTGGAAAATTTTGGGTTTTTTGGGGGGTTAAAAACGCATAGATAACAGCATTTCAGCATCTACAAGTACAACTATTCAAACACATTAGGCTACTGCTATATAAAATGGTTTGAACAAAATAAACACACAAGAGAACTAAAAATATCACAATATTATTAAAAAATTGCAAAGTGTGGTTACCGCAGTCGCTTGTTTCGGCCCCTTGCACTAATTTTGGCCGTTGGTTATGATGTTGACTATTCAATTCACCCTGTGATCGGGGGGAATTGAATAGTCGGATGGATAAAAAATGGAAATAATTTTGGCTCCCTGTTGGTGCCACCACTCACAACATGTGATTCAAATTTGGGGAGGATTGGACATTTGGTGATTTATTTGTTGCACGTTTTTGTAAAATAGGCCCCTCCCACTAACTCTGAACTATGGAAGCCAATTACGGCCAAACGATATGCATAATGAAAATTCCCTCTGGTCACTTTTATTAGATAGCTCCAGAGAGTAAGTGTGCCAAATCTTCTGAGATTTGTACAAAATATGTAGGAATAGAGGCAAAAAGTGTGTTTTGGAGGAAATTCAAAATGGCGGAAAATCGATAGTGGCGGAAATGGGCGTGGCCTAGATGGAGAGATGCGTCATGACCCAAGGAATGCTGGAAAAAAAGATTTTTAAATTCATGACCTACGGTTCAAGAGTTATGGGCCAAAACGTAAAGTGGGCTGTTATAGCGCCACCATGAGGCCGACCAATACATTTTTTTTGGCTCCCTGTTGGTGCCACCACCCACAACATGCGATTCCAATTTGGGGAGGTTTGGACATTTGATGAATGATCTGTGGCACTTATTTGTGAAAAAAGGCCCCTCCCACTAACTTTGCAAGCCAATTATAGGCAAACGATACGCTTAATCCAAAATCTGTGTGGTCACTTTTATCGGATAGGTCCACAGAGCATGTGTGCCAATTTTTGTAAGATTTGACTAAAATATGTAGGAATAGGGGCAAAAAGTGTGTTTTCAACAACATTCAAAATGGTGGAAAAACTTTAAGGCCCCAAGAGGGCCACTTGGGGGTGCTCAAGCACCCCTTAGCGTCTTACTGTGCACGCCCCTGATGTTGACGCTTTGGCAACGAACATGTGTGTTTCTCAGGGTACTAAAACTCATTTGAATTTAATTAAATCGAATTGAATATACAGTATATCACATTATCTATCATTACCATACTATATGCAGTGATTTTAACTTTATTTTAACTTTCAACGCGTTTTAGTGTTCAAAGCATTATGTTACACTTAAGCTATTGAAAAACATCAGACCTACAAGCTCACAGCGCGCCACTCGGTGGCGCGCTGTGAGCTTGTAGGTCTGATGTTTTTGAAAAATTGGGAAAATGATGTGCAAATCTATGAATATCTATCAGGTGTCAATCTGACACCTGACTGTAGTTTCTGACACTACATTGTAGTTTCTGACTAGATTCTAGTTTCTGAACGTAGATTCTAGTGTCTGACACAAGAATCTATGTTTCTGTGTCAGTGATGCTCAATATATTTCATACCAAGGACCACCAGAATGATCTATATTTGGGTGTGGACCCCCATCAGAAAACATGTTATTCTAGGGCAGGGGTCAGCAACCTGCGGCTAAGGAGCCGCATGCGGCTCCAGAACACAGCCCTAGCGGCCCCATGGCTGTAGCATTATTACATACACACACTGGGGTGATCCACACCAACATAATATAAACATTTCAGTTACCCAAAACGCGTTGCGCTGTCTGACAGTTGCCAGTTAAAATAGCACTTGGCCATGTCAAAAAAGCCCAGCAGTTATCAGAGGTGGAGCTTTCAATCTGAACCACCCATTTTCAAAGGTTTACTCAGTTTACTATGTCATTAATATACCTTACAGGTGTTGTGTGGACTAGAAATGGAGTTCTGTAAAACTCCTTCATTTTTTTTAGAAACTCCATTTCTGAAGAAAGGTTGTGTTTCACCATGTTAATGATTTTTCTTTGAGGACCTTTTTTCTGAGAGTGTGCAAATGGAACCAAATGGACCCGCCAGGGTCCATTTGGTTCCATTTGCACACTCTCAGGAAAAAAAATAATAAAATGCGGCTCCAGACAGATTTTGAATTTAATTTTGGGTCGAAAATGGCTCTTTCAACATCTTTGGTTGCCAACCCCTGGTCTAGGGGATCTAGGGAGTTAAAAAATGTTTGTTTCTAAAATAACATGTAATATGTAATATATGAAACTTGCGAAAGGGTTAGGTAGAGGTAAGGTAGAGCTTACCTCACTAGACAGCTGTGAGGCCTCTCTAGCATGTGCTGTGTCTATGGTCTCTGGGAGGTGGTGGAACAGACTGGAGGACCGCTCTCTGTTCAGGGACCCCCTGTACCGCAACTACACACACACACACACACACACACACACACACACACACACACACACACACACACACACACACACACACACACACACACACACACACACACACACACACACACACACACACACACACACACACACACACACACACACACACACACACACACACACACACACACACAGAGGGTGTGTGCATATACACTCAACAAAATATAAACGCAACACTTTTGTTTTTGCTCCCATTTTTCAGGGGATGGACTGAAAGACCTGAAATTCATTCCAGATATACAATATAACCATTTCTCTCTTCACAAATCTGCCTAAATGTGTGATATTGAGCACTTCTGCTTTGTTACAATAATCCATCCCACCTCACAGGTGTGCCACATCAAGATGGAGATGTGACATCATGGTGTACACATAAGGTACATAAGGTCACAGGTGTACCTTAGACTGTCCACAATAAAAACACACCCTGAAATGTGCAAAAAAAATTGCCTTATTGGGTGTATGGGCCTCCGAACCAGTCAGTATCTGGTGTGACCACCATTTGCCTCATGCAGTGCAACACATCTTCTTCGCATAGAGTTTATCAGATTGTCAATTGTGGCCTGTGGAATGTTGGTCCACTCCTCTTCAATGGCTATGTGAAGTTGCTGGATATTAGTGGGAACTGGTATGCGCTGTCGAAATGGTAATAATGTGGAAATACTGTGTTACCATTTTTGACAGTTTAAAAAGTTCAACCTCTTTAGATACTACATGTAGCTTCACTCTGCAGCTCAGAAACCTCTTTAGATACTACATGTAGCTTCACTCTGCAGCTCAGAAACCTCTTTAGATACTACATGTAGCTTCACTCTGCAGCTCAGAAACCTCTTTAGATACTACATGTAGCTTCACTCTGCAGCTCAGAAACCTCTTTAGATACTACATGTAGCTTCACTCTGCAGCTCAGAAACCTCTTTAGATACTACATGTAACTTCACTCTGCAGCTCAGAAACCTCTTTAGATACTACATGTAGCTTCACTCTGCAGCTCAGAAACCTCTTTAGATACTACATGTAGCTTCACTCTGCAGCTCAGAAACCTCTTTAGATACTACATGTAGCTTCACTCTGCAGCTCAGAAACCTCTTTAGATACTACATGTAGCTTCACTCTGCAGCTCAGAAACCTCTTTAGATACTACATGTACCTCACTCTGCAGCTCAGAAACCTCTTTAGATACTACATGTAGCTTCACTCTGTAGCTCAGAAACCTCTTTAGATACTACATGTAGCTCACTCTGCAGCTCAGAAACCTCTTTAGATACTACATGTAGCTTCACTCTGCAGCTCAGAAACCTCTTTAGATACTACATGTAGCTCACTCTGCAGCTCAGAAACCTCTTTAGATACTACATGTAGCTTCACTCTGCAGCTCAGAAACCTCTTTAGATACTACATGTAGCTCACTCTGCAGCTCAGAAACCTCTTTAGATACTACATGTAGCTTCACTCTGCAGCTCAGAAACCTCTTTAGATACTACATGTAGCTTCACTCTGCAGCTCAGAAACCTCTTTAGATACTACATGTACCTCACTCTGCAGCTCAGAAACCTCTTTAGCATGCTGTGTGTCCAGGGTCTCAGGCAGAGTGGAGAACAGAGAACTGCTCACTGATTTCCTTCCTGCCTCTTTGTACTTGAGCTGAAAACAGAAAACAAACAGAGATTCAACCATTCTGGCTGTCAGAACAGCAGAACATTATGCAGGGCTTGACACTAACACTTGCCCGCTTGCCCGGGGCAAGTAAAAAAAAATGGTGGGGCAAGTGAAGACTGCTACCTGGTTGCCCGATCGGGCAAGTGTGCAACGTAGTGCACTATAACACAACACAAGATAAATGTGTCTTGAAGGCAGTCATTGCACTCTGCCTCTGTGTCTTTCCCCGTTTCTAGATATCCACAATTCCAGGCTGGATTTGGGAAACAAACCAGGCAAATTAACATACAGATCAAAATGACCTAATCTTCTACATTCTCTAGTTGTGTAGACTTGGGGCTAATTAAGATGATGAATATTAACTCTTGAGAGTGTAAAAATGAAACCAAATGGACCCGCAAGGGTCCATTTGGTTTCATTTTTACGTTCTCGAGAGTTACATCTGGTTAGTAAACTTAAATGCAAAATTTACGGTACAATATATTTTTGGGGGGCAAGTGACCGGGACCTGAGGGCAAGTAGAACCTGACTTGCACTTGCCCGATGGGCAAGTGCCTCAGAGACCTTAGTGTCAACCCCTGGTTATGGGATAAAATGGTTCATTGTGCATTCTTTGAGTCACACACAAAGGTTCACAATGAATCGAAATTGAGGTTTCAGAATACTGTAAAAAAATACTGTAAAAAACTAAAAATCATTTAAGGGCTTTCCAGACGGCAACGATAAACGCCCGCATAAACGCGGCGATTCTCGATTCTCTCTGCAGTGCCGACATAAAGAAAATCACCTGTCGATTAACACCAGGCGTTTTAAAAAGCTCACTGGATTGAGCTTTCAAAAACATCATGCAACACACATGACTGGACGCCGTGCGATAAACGACCGGCGTTACACGCTCTCTTTATCGCAGGTCGTATTCTGAGCACAAAACACCGGTTCCATCGAAAATGAATTTGAATTGCAATTTATCACTGGCCGTCTGTAAGCACCTTTATGGTACAACTGTATCACACTGGTTCATGGTGTGAAAAGAAAAGTGTTCTGTTAAATGGCGGGTCCATTTGGTTTCATTTTTACACTCTCAAGAGTTAAAATATTCATCATCTGAATTAGCCCCAAGTCTACACAACTAGAAGATGGACAAAAAGCAAACTAAATCTTTAGTTTTGGGGTCTGTGGGGCTAAAATGTTCTCAAATGGTGGCTGATATATATATATACTAGGACCTTACCCGTTGTGAATATATGAACAACAAATAATGTACAGTGTAAATATATGAGCAACAAATAATGTACAGTGTAAAGTGAATTAGCAGATCATGGGTGGGTGAATTAAAGTGAATTAATAGATTATACCAATCATGTAAGTATGTAATTGCTTTAATGCAGGGGTTTTCAACCTTTTTGACTCCAGGGACCACCATTTATTCAGCATTTGAGCCACGGACCACCATTTGATGACATTTTAGCCCCAAAGTCCTAAAACTAAAGAATTCTTTTGGTTTTGTTCACAATTCCTGGCTGGATTTTGCAAACCAAACAGTGTAGACTTAAATAGTGCTAATTCAGATGAATATTTTAACTCTTGAGAGTGTGAAATTAAGCCCAATTGACCCGCAGGGGTCCATTTGGTTTAATTTTTACATTCTCAAGAGTTACATCTGGTTAACCAACTTTCCATCATTTAGCCTGGGGACCACCTGGAACCCTCTCAAGGACCACTGGTGGTCCCCGGACCACTGGTTGAAAACCCCTGCTTTAATGTGTAGTTGTGGGTAGGCTATACTTTAGGGCAGGGGTTTTCAACCTTTTTGACTCCAGGGACCACCATTTATTCAGCATTTGAGCCACGGACCACCATTTGAGAACATTTTAGCCCCACAGACCTTGCGGGTCCATTTGGTTTCATTTTTACATTCTCAAGAGTTACATCTGGTTAACCAACTTAGCTGGACCCACCTGGAACCCTCTGAGGGACCACTGGTGGTCCCCGGACCACCTGTTGAAAACCCCTGCTTTAGGGAAAACAGTTGTAGCAAAGCAAGGGTGCCATGCAGGAACGTGGTGAAAAATCGGATAAAGTAGCTGTTTCTGTGGACATATGAAGCCAGTGGCAAGGTGTTTAGAAAGTGAAGGGGGGTCTTAATAACTGTGTTTGTGTGCGTGCGTGTGCATGCGTGTATATGTCCGAATCAAGAAGACGCACAGTGTAACCTTATTTGTGTTACAGTATATCTCATAGATATAAGAAAACCATATGTATATTAATGCATGTATATTAATGCATAACGCATCGGGCAGGGGGAAGCTGCAGGCGGCAGCCTGCAGCTGGAGAAAATCACTGTAGGCTACTTGGTGGCAGACACGCACACACGCATCGCAAAATATGCATGTCCCTGCCGTTGTAGAACTCAACAAATATGAAAACTGCGGTCGCGTGAGATTGTAGATGGGCCGTTTTCGTTTGCGAGGCGGCCAGGTAAAGAAATGCGCCTGCTGTAGTTGCCATGACGCAGGAGTTGGTTACCCTCCGCTATCATGGTGGGTCTCCTGCTGCTGGCCACTTGAACATGCCAGTGAAAAGCGACATGGAAACAAACAACTGTCCAGTTTGAACGCGTGTGTGTGTGTGTGTGTATGTGGGGGGGGGGGGAATTAAGACAGACCCCCCCCCCCCCCCCCCCCCCCCCCCCCCCCCCCCCCCCCCTCCGTCTTAATTCGCAAAGTCTAGCAATGCAGTACGCTTCGCGATCACGATCTCACACACACACACACACACACGCACGCACGCACGCACGCACACACGCAGGCGCTAAAGTTGCTGTGGAAGTAAACATCATATCATGTGAATACAGCGGTCGGTGAGCTAGTAGAGGACCAAGCGCGCAGTGCTGGGAGTGACACAATACGATATGCCCCGTGCAGGGAATTCCGAAGAAGTTAGGCTGTCCTCGGCATGCAACCGTCCGTGTACCGTGCGCCTGGTCTCTCTTCCATGCAAGAGTCGGCTGTTGTACAGACCGAGCGTGCAGCGCTGCGTGTCGAGTGACACAATAAGAAGAAGTAAGGCTGGCCTGGTCTCTCTTCCATGCAAGAGTCGGCTGCTGTTAGCTTGTAGATCTGCGTGTTTTTAGCGAACACCGCCGTTGTACGATGTAGTCACAAATGCGATACCCAGCCGACTGTAGAACCCTGAGCGGGGGTGTTCCTCCTCCTCCTCCTCCCCCCCGACAACAACAGCGCGGCCACTATCAGCTGTGTTGCTGGTGTAGCAGTGGAAATAAGGCAGTGGGGTAACGGCAATGACGGTGGCCTGTGAATTGTGTAACGTTAGGGGGCCCCGTCGGACTTTCCCATATAAACTTAATGGGGAAATTTTCATGCACAAATAAATTCATTATAAATCAACGGTGTGTTAATTTGGCAAAAGGGCTAGGTCACTCCCTTCATGATATTATGGTGAACGGCTGTGTGAAAACTTACAGCGATTGGTGGCGCCATTGCTGAGTTTTTTGTGTTTCAGACATTCAGACAGACAACTCCTTAATTATAGTATTGATGATGATGATGATGATATACTATTATGAGTAAATCATTCATCTGTCCTCACCTCACTCTGTAGTTCAGAGACAGTTTTAGCAAACTGAGTCTCAGAGGTCTGTGGTAGCTGAGAGTAGACACTGTGAGACAGACTCTTCTTTCCGTCTTCTTTATACTTTATCTGTAAGATACACAACATGGTCCACGGCGCATCCAGACTAGAGTAGTTTTCAGCACAACAATGAATTGTAAATGGGTTGGATTAGCACATGGGTGTCAAACTCAGGCCCGCGGCCCAAATTTGACCCGCCGTGTAATTTCATTTGGCCCTTGAGACATTATCAAATTAAAGGGGAAGACCATCCATTTTCAACATTTTATTATGTCATTAATATACCTTAGAGGTGTGATAAACATGATAAAAAAGTTCCCCCAATTCTGTATTTCCTAAAAATGGAGGTCTGAACAAATCATTAACATGGTGAAATACATCTGATGACATCACCAAGATGTATTTCACCATGTTAATGATTTTTCTTTCAGACCCATTTTTCCTGAGAGGGTACAAATGTGAACCAAATGGACCCGCTAGGGTCCATGTGGTTCACATTTGTACCCTCTCAGGAAAATTTTGAAAGTGGGTGGAATTCCCCTTTAAAAGGTTAGTTTGTTCAAACTTGGCTTAAACTTAAATGCTGGCCCACTCTGTATGTGAGTTTGACAGCCCTGGGTCTGATACAGTACCTCACTCATCATGTCGGCCATCTCTCTAGTGAAGCTGGTCTCTGAGGTGTCAGGTAGGGTACAGTAGATGGAGTTGGATCTCTCTCTCTTACTGCTCTCCTTGTACTTGACCTGGAACACATTAAAATATACATACACGTCTTTTTGATCATTCATATCTCGGTCAATTCTGGACCATTTTTTACATTTCAAAATACAGCGTGACGGGCAAACATCACTCTCTCAGATGCTGTATAGAATATGCGGGTAGGTCTTCTGTACGATGCGGGATCGAGCAAAACGCAACTGTCGGGGATTCGGTGGAAACGTGAAAGCAGCAGGAATGTGTCACAAGTTAATTAATGCATTTAATTAGACTCTATACCTTACCTAAACACAAGGACTGACAGCAGGCAATCTACAGCTGTTTATAGGACAATCAATAAATAAGGAGATGAATTGAACTGACGCAGCAGCTGTACGTTCCACGTGGACATCTCCAAGGCACACAGACGGCCGCACCTGCACATGTAGCTCTGTCTTCTGTATAGGTTAGCTGGTGCTTTGAAATCCCGTTATCTAGTTCCCAAATCTATTTGACGAAATTAGCAACTTAATGGACAAACACACCTATGACCACACCTCCAGTCACAAATAACGGTGTCGGCATAAAGAATAGGGAAGAGGAAAGGAGACGAAAATACCAACAAGGGAATTGCAAAACCCATGTACAACGCATGACCATGTAAGCCCTTAGTGTATCATCAAATTTTGGTTTAGAAGTGTGTGTGTGTGTGTGTGTGTGTGTGTGTGTGTGTGTGTGTGTGTGTGTGTGTGTGTGTGTGTGTGTGTGTGTGTGTGCGTGTGCGTATGTGTATGTGTGCATATGTGTATGTGTGCGTGCGTGCGTGCGAGTGTGTGTGTGTGTGTGTGTGTGTGTGTGTGTGTGTGTGTGTGTGTGTGTGTGTGTATGTGTGCGTGCGTGCGTGCGTGCGTGCGTGCGTGCGTGCGTGTGTGTGCGTGCGTGTGTGTGTGTACCTCACTGAGCAGATCATGAACCTCCTTGGCATGTTGAGTCTCCATGGTCTCAGGTAACAGAGAGTAGAGGTTGGAGCTCACACAGCTCTTCTCCTTGTATTTAGCCTGGAGAGGAAACACACAGTTCACCATCATGTCTCCTATATTCAACTTAAACAAAGAGATTCACACTCCCATAGAAGTCCCATAGAAACAACCATCCCCAGTGCCTCCGCCATATTAGAGTGATGACGTACTTCCTGTTGCCATTAACCCTCTTATTGCCCTTCACGCATTTTATGCTTTAAATAAGTAATGCCCTTGATGCCCTTGGCGCATTTTTGATGCTTTATTTAATCCCCAATGATTGTAACATTAATTTCAGGTTATTAGCATATTTTAGCATGATCGCCTAACAGCAGGTTCAACCCACTTGGCCAAAATCGTCGGGTGTGCATTTGCACGTGCACGGTGCGTCATTACAGCTTGATTTGACTTATATATGATAGAAAACACCATCGCTCCGATGGAGCTCTAGATGATGATCACAACACCACACAGTTTGCCTAGCAACAGTGATACGGATAAACAGGAAGTACTCTTACTCTATGACCGGAATGCGCTTCATTTCCGGCCATCGTCCGCATTACTGCCACCTACTGGGTGTTATCATATAGTATATGATCAACTCCACAAATGATGAGTATTTGGAATCATATGCTTTATTTCATTCATGGCATTAATTTGATAAATAAAAAATGTGAAAATTGGGGTAAATTGTTGGCATTATGAGGAATAGTGGCATGGCTAGTAAGAGAGTTAATAGACTACTGTTCCCTACTGTTCTGACTACAGTTCCTAGAATGGCCACTAGATGGCGGGAGCGGTACATGCCGCCATCTTGGAGTGATGACGTCAGCGGTGTCATAGAGCGATGTTACCGCTGGTGGGGAGTTCAATAATTGCCTCGAGTCGCCTCTTAAACCCTCTTTGACTTAAATCAAGGTGGCAGCAGTGCATCTCTAGGTTGTCCCACACCTGTCACCCTATCAACATTGGCAGGTAGGAACTAACATTTCATGTTAAAGCGAGGGGATTAATTGGTACAATGTGGTAATTGATTAATTGAAGAGGAAAACGACATAATCAGTAGCAAAAAAAAGCATTTGGTGTGATAGTGACTGGTCCATGTTGAACTCCCCCAGCCAGTGCGTGGTTGACATGATGTGTTAGATGTACCTGACCCTGCATCTCAGATAGCTGTTTGGAGTCCACATACCTGACTCTGCATCTCAGACAGCTGTTTGGAGTCCACATACCTGACCCTGCATCTCAGACAGCTGTTTGGAGTCCACATACCTGACTCTGCATCTCAGACAGCTGTTTGGAGTCCACATACCTGACTCTGCATCTCAGACAGCTGTTTGGAGTCCACATACCTGACTCTGCATCTCAGGCAGCTGTTTGGAGTCCACATACCTGACTCTGCATCTCAGACAGCTGTTTGGAGTCCACATACCTGACTCTGCATCTCAGACAGCTGTTTGGAGTCCACATACCTGACTCTGCATCTCAGAGTTGTGTTTGGCCATCTGTGTCTCAGTGGTCTCTGCTAGCTGGTGGTACAGAGTGCTCTGATTCTTATCCTTCACTCCCTCCTTGTACTTCACCTGGAGATCAACAAAAGGAACATGAGAAGAACACATACATACTTCATACATGATGTGAGAGCACTTCTAACCTAGCCTGGGTTCAGCCCACAGGCCCCGCCCACTCAGCTGGGTTCTGTGGTCTGGTGTTGTGATGAAGAGTTTCGATTTATCTCGTCCGGAAAAACGGCTCGGCCAATGAGCTGGAGTTGGAGGCGGGTCTAAAAAAAATAGCCAATCAACCCCGAGGATCATCTAACTGCCACAACAGAACAGTTTCCCATAAAAAAACAGCACACATCCATTCAGTTTCATTGTAACTAAAGTTTCATTGTAACTAGAGTTTCATTGTAACTCGAGTTTCATTGTAAATAGAGTTTCATTCTTTAATACTGCATTTAGTTATAAATAGTGAATATGTCCGACGCTAACTGCACTGCTAGTCAGTTAACTGCTAGTTAACTGCTAGTTAACTGCTGTTGTCGACTGCAAACAACGTCTCCAGTGATTGGTTGAGGGAAAATCAAGGGCCCGCCTCCTTGTAAATCGGTTACAATGGGGCCAATGTCAGACTCTTGAGCCATGGCTCAGAGTCTGACAATCAGGCTACTTCTAACCCAGGCCACCGAGTCACTGATTCTGCAGCAGGGAATCTGTAGCTTCAACTTGACATACTGGTTTTGGCGTATAGAATATAATGTCTCACAGCAGTGGCGTTTCTAAGCAACGTGGATCCCTAGGCAAGATTTTCCAAACTTACCAAAAGAGAAAATCTCCTGTAAAATGGCACTCTCTCCCATGGTCTCCCCCCTCCCCTCATGGCGCCCTAGCCTAGTCTGCCTAATGGCAAAAATGCCCCTGTCTCACAGAATACGATAGCCTGGCTCAGCTCTGAATCAGCACACAAAATACTAGCTTTTCCCCCTGTGATTCAAGGACCGGCTTCCCTGCCTTTGGGGCCGTTTGTGCCAGTTGGAAATCCAATCCCAGCACCTGATTGGCCAACAGCCCTGTCGCTCTCTTCGTTCAACACATCGTCTGCTTTCCAAATATTCTCATGGCTTCATATGAACCAATCAATTAAGACTGCTGCTTCGATAACGCCCATCCTAGAAACTGCTGTGGTAGAGAGGGACTTCAGTCTGAATAATGAAGGGAAACATCCTAGAAACTGCTGTGGTAGAGAGGGACTTCAGTCTGAATAATGAAGTGAAACATCCTAGAAACTGCTGTGGTAGAGAGGGACTTCAGTCTGAATAATGAAGTGAAACATCCTAGAAACTGCTGTGGTAGAGAGGGACTTCAGTCTGAATAATGAAGTGAAACATCCTAGAAACTGCTGTGGTAGAGGGACCTCAGTCTGAATAATGAAGTGAAACATCCTAGAAACTGCTGTGGTAGAGAGGGACTTCAGTCTGAATAATGAAGTGAAACATCCTAGAAACTGCTGTGGTAGAGGGACCTCAGTCTGAATAATGAAGCGAAACATCCTAGAAACTGCTGTGGTAGAGAGGGACTTCAGTCTGAATAATGAAGTGAAACATCCTAGAAACTGCTGTGGTAGAGAGGGACTTCAGTCTGAATAATGAAGTGAAACATCCTAGAAACTGCTGTGGTAGAGAGGGACTTCAGTCTGAATAATGAAGTGAAACATCCTAGAAACTGCTGTGGTAGAGAGGGACTTCAGTCTGAATAATGAAGTGAAACATCCTAGAAACTGCTGTGGTAGAGAGGGACTTCAGTCTGAATAATGAAGAGGAACGAAATGACAATTCAGACTGAGGTCAGGCTAAGAATATGAGCGAGTTGAGAGAACAGGCTTGTGGGCTCCATAGCATTACACCAAGCAGCTCTGGCATTTACTTCACACTTGCTCTTCTAGTTTGTGGAAGAGTGCCGGTTCTATGATCTCATTTTGGATTATAAAAGCCTGTTGTTTTTCAATAAGTTGTCCTTGATGCCATGACTGTATCAAACAGAGTCACATAATGAAACAGCAGGTAAGGCTGCACACACACAACGCACGCACACACGCACGCACACACGCACACACACACACACACACACACACACACACACACACACACACACACACACACACACACACACACACACACACACACACACACACACACACACACACACACACACACACACACACACACACACACACACACACAGTAAAAGGATATGTACATGAAACCTAACCTGCCTGGATGAAGGTACATGAAATGAGATGAGATGATAGATAGACAGAGGGACAGATGGAGGACATGAGAGGATAAAAACAACAGAAAAGGTGTGCGCAGTGAAGCGTTATGACAAACAGAGAGAAACCGCAAACATTTAAAAACGATTTAGTATATGTAGGAGCCAAATAAGAGGGTTATGTCTGGTGAATTTGTGTGACCATGGGGTGGTGCTGTGGGCTTCATAAGTGACACATTCACTAGGATCTGTAGGGAGGATTGACCCGGAAGGGCAATGCTTTTTGACCGCAGGTATGTTTGTTGTTCAAATATGTGGAGCCAAATGTTTGTCAGTTTGAAACATCAACTCTTAAGGCCTATTCAGAGATGGATTTTCGGTGCCCACCGCGACCACCGTTTCCTACAATATGACGTCATACCACCGCAACCACCGCACCTCCCAGCCCTCCTCTCGGATTTTACTAACCACAGCACCGCAGCGCACCGCAGCGCACCGCAGCGCACCGCAGCGGTTGCTTGGTTTTTAACGGCTGGTTAAAAAAAAGAAAACACACAACACACCACAGCGCGGTGCGGTGCTGACAGTGGACTTTGAAATAGCGGTGGTCGCGGTGCTCTGAGCGGTGCTCGCGGTGGCCACCGAAATTCCAGACTCTGAAAGAGCCTTTAGTCTATTCTGAATATCGTTTGTGTTCTGAAAACGCAGATATGGATGCTGTACTCACTGCCACTGGGTATTCCAGCGCGTCAACCAGGTCCAGCTACGGGATCAATTCCTCAAGAGCTCTGTATAGGACGGAGGCTCTTACAGTATAAATGTTCTTGGGAATAAAATCCAGAAGGACGTATGTGTTTGCAAGTTTTTTTATTGGGGTAAAAATAATAAAGAATGAATCAATTATATATTATTATAATAATAATTAATATTATGCTAATATTATTATAAATAATAATAATTATTTATAATAATAAATAATTTGATCTGTATGTTGGACTGTTTGGTTTCCCAAATCCAGCCTGGAATTGTGGACATGCTGGCTGTGGATGTTCTACCTCACTGTTTAATGCTGGGTGTGGATGTTCTACCTCACTGTTTAATGCTGGGTGTGGATGTTCTACCATGCTGGGTGTGGATGTTCTACCTCACTGCTCAGACTGCTGCTCTGTTTAGCATGCTGGGTGTGGATGTTCTACCTCACTGCTCAGACTGCTGCTCTGTTTAGCATGCTGGGTGTGGATGTTCTACCTCACTGCTCAGACTGCTGCTCTGTTTAGCATGCTGGGTGTGGATGGTCTCAGGCAGCAGAGAGTACAGGTTGACACTCATCTCCTTCTTACCGTCTTCTTTGTACTTGATCTGGAGGAAACAAGAGGAAACAGCAACTTTAAGAATGATGATACTGAGGTAACCTCTCTTTGAGTTCTGCAGTGTGTTAAGCAGATTTTAACTTTGCACTGGATAAATGTAAAAGTGATCTGCTAAACTTTTAGCCATGTTGAATGTTGCTCAAAGTCAAAATGTATTTGCAATTCTCTGTTTGAGTTTAAACAGCCCTTCAAAAACATAGCGGAGGATGAGAAATTTGCACGTGGACATGACGTTTTTTCCCAATATATATTTAATTGAAATATATATATTATTTTTTCCCAAAATTATTTCAATTTATGGTTTTAAAAAACAATGAATAATTTGAATTTATTTTGAGCAAATATGTGGACTCCATGAGCAAATATGTGGACTCCATATAGGTTATCCAATAAAAAATCCAGTCTAAAATGACTACGGACGTGTTGCGGTAATGTGAATTTCAGCTAAAAACGCATAAAAAAACCAATAAAAATGAATTTTCAGATAAATATAAACCACTGAACAAGAAAGAGAAAAATATTATCTTTAAAATGGTAATTTCATTGTATTATAAAGTTGTGTTTTTGATATCGTAATGTTCACGGACATGCAATTTCATGTTTCGTGAGAATGACCCTGCTACTTCCTGTCTGCATTTTGCACAGTGGACAGGCAGCAGCTCCTGCAGAGTTAGTGTGGAAGTGTCCTTGAGCAAGACACTGAAGCCCTACTTGCTCCTGATGTGCTAGTAGGAACCTTGCATGGTTTCCACTGCCATCAGTGTATGAATGTGTGTGTGAATGTGATGCAGAAGCTATGTAAAGCTCCTTGGATAAAGGCGCTGTATAAATGCACCATTTAGCACACATAAAGGTATAGAGGTGGTCCTTACATCACTGATTTAACAAACATAAAGGTATAGAGGTGGTCCTTACATCACTGATTTAACAAACAGTGAGGTGGTCCTTACATCACTGATTTAACAAACAGTGAGGTGGTCCTTACATCACTGATTTAACAAACAGAGAGGTGGTCTTTACATCACTGATTTAACAAACAGTGAGGTGGTCCTTACATCACTGATTTAACAAACAGAGAGGTGGTCCTTACATCACTGATTTAACAAACAGTGAGGTGGTCCTTACGTCACTGAACAGGTCTGCAGCTTCCTTAGCATGAACTGTCTCTATGGTTTGAGGCAGAACTGAGTACAGAGAGCTGCTGGTGTCCTTCATAGCAGACTTGTATCTGGTCTGGAGGGACAGCACGCACGCACACGCACACACACACACACACGCACACACACGCACACACGCACACACATGCGCGCACGCACACACGCATGCACACGCACACGCACACACACACACACACACACACACACACACACACACACACACACACACACACACACACACAAAACATTACGACTGGAACTAGAGTTCTTCAGTAGAGTTCCATATTAAAGGGTCCATATGGCATACTAACAATGAAAAAAAAAGTTCAATCATAGTAAATAGTAGTTGTTTTCTGTGTTTACATATTATGGTGATGGCACTGATTTAAATTTCGCTTTTACTCTGTAGAACAGTGGTTTTCAACCTATTTGACTCCAGGGACCACCATTTATTCAGCATTTGAGCCATGGACCACCATTTGATGACATTTTCACACCAAAGACCTAAAATTAAAGAATTCTTTTGGTTTTGTCCACAAATCCAGGCTGCATTTTGCCAACAAAACAGTGTAGACTTCTTAATTAGTTGGTGCTAATTCAGATGATGAAGATTTCAACTCTTGAGAGTGTAAAAATGAAAATGAGTAAAAATGTTTCATTTTTACACTCTCAAGAGTTACATCTGGTTAACCATTCCATCATTTTTTTTCTTTTTCTTTTCATTCTGGGGTCCACCTGGAACCTTCTCAGGGACCACTGGTGGTACCCGGACCACCTGTTGAAAACCCCTGCTGTAGAAGAAAAGTGAAATAATCTATTCCATCAGTCAGGCCTTCGGCCCGTTGAGAGGAAAACACAAGTCGACACAAACTCAATGAAGACGGAATCTCACCTCACTCTGTAGTTCAGACACAGTTTTAGCAAACTGAGTCTCAGAGGTCTCTGGTAGCTGGGAGTAGACACTGTGAGACACATTCTTCAGGCCTTCTTTGTACTTTTTCTGAAGGAGAGACAGAACACCATAATCAGTGTTGGGTAAGTTACTTTTTAAAAGGAATCCCCTACAGTTACAACTTACTTTCTAAAAATTGTAATCAGTAACGTAATCCGGGTTACCCAATTTCAAAAGTAACGTAACAGATTACTTTCAGTTACTTTTGGATTACTTTAAGCAACTCTATTTATCAGTAATTACAGTAGATACAGTATACTGTAGTTTTACAACTGTCCATTAACAGGGCCCAACATTTTATTATTATTATTATTATTATTTTTTTTTTTCATTTTTTCCTCACATACTTTATACTTGTATTTTATAAGCACAAAATAAACAAAAATTAAATAACCAAAGACCCACTTGATTGGCAGAAATAAAATAACTAATTGTACTTTGTAGTTATGAGGCATGCAGGCACTATAGGCATTGGTGTATTTTTCCCTCTTGTTTGTCTCACAGACACATTATCCTCAAATAATAATAATCTGACTAGTGTAGGCCTACTAGTAATAATTCTTGCTACAGTTTGTGTCAAACACAGCGTGCTCTTATTTGGGGGTCAATGGGTAAGCAGAGTCAACATTCAAACAAGTCAAAACAGTCAACATTGTGCC
>CM076982.1:734895-747395 GCA_039105355.1 Benthosema pterotum
ACATGTGTCAAAGTCAAGGCCCGCGGGCCAGATCCGGCCCGCGAGATGATTTAATCCGGCCCCAGGCTTGTAGAGCAAAAATGTCTGAGTCTATTAAAAAAAAAAGTAAGTCTCTAGCACGTTCCTATCAAAAGTTATGATCGTTTAAAGAAATGCTTTTGAGCTCTCTTCTGAACGGCATGTAATGCATGTTGTCCAGCAGGGGGAGTCGTTTTACCAGGCTAGGCTGCTGGCACTGCAAAGTGAGAACTATATTTCAGCAGTACAAGGGTGTGTAACCGAGAGAACTATACTTCAGCAGTAGTAGGGTGTGTAACCGAGAGAACTATACTTCAGCAGTAGTAGGGTGTGTAACCGAGAGAACTATACTTCAGCAGTACTAGGGTGTGTAACCGAGAACTATACTTCAGCAGTACTAGGGTGTGTAACCGAGAGAACTATACTTCAGCAGTAATAGGGTGTGTAACTGAGAACTATACTTCAGCAGTACTAGGGTGTGTAACCGAGAGAACTATACTTCAACAGTACAAGGGTGTATAAGCGAAAACTATACTTAGTTAAATATACATACTTACTTAAATTTACTATTTGAAATTTAAATGCTATTTTCGTATGGTTTATTGATGCTCTGTAAATAAAAATAGCATCTTTCATAGCAAATGTCTAAATCTAGGCTACAAGTATAAAACCAATAATGAAAAGTTAATTAATATATATTAATAGCTATTCTTAATAATAAATATGACTTGTGTGATATACTGTATAGAAGTAACGGCTGTGTACATAAACATGCGTGTGCAGCGCATGCTTGCGGTCTGCGACTGGTTGCACCGTGGTGCTCCGGCCCCCATGAAGTCACATGAAGTCCAATGCGGCCCCCACCCCAAATGACTTTGACACCACTGACCTAGAGCATCATGGGAAACTGAGTCAACCTCCTGTACTTCACCTAGAGCATCATGGGAAACTGAGTCAACCTCCTGTACTTCACCTAGAGCATCATGGGAAACTGAGTCAACCTCCTGTACTTCACCTAGAGCATCATGGGAAACTGAGTCAACCTCCTGTACTTCACCTAGAGCATCATGGGAAACTGAGTCAACCTCCTGTACTTCACCTAGAGCATCATGGGAAACTGAGTCAACCTCCTGTACTTCACCTAGAGCATCATGGGAAACTGAGTCAACCTCCTGTACTTCACCTAGATCAGGGGTTTTCAACAGGTGGTCCGGGGACCACCAGTGGTCCTTGAGAGGGTTCCAGGTGGTCCCCAACTAAGTTGTTTAAAGGTAGGGGAAGTGATTTCACTTTTGTCAGATATCACCCAAAAACATTTTTTTCTGTTAAAATGCACTTGGGTGAAAATGATTCAATGCAAACTAAGGCTTCTTTTTTTCTGAGAGTGTACAAATGTGAACCAAATGGACCCTGGCGGGTCCATTTGGTTCACATTTGCTGTTGACTCTCAGGAAAAAATGAAAATGGGTGGAATTCCCCTTTTAATGTTGCCTGTTGCCATGTGTCTCATCATGTTGCCCGTTGATGTTGACGTTGCTAGTTGATTGATAAAAAAAATATTGCTAGTGTAGAAGGGCCTTAAAAGTCCCCCCCAAACTTTTTGTTTGCAAGGGTAAAAGAAAATGCCCATTTTCCCCCATACTGTTCTCCATAAATATAAGATGAATTTGGTGCAGTTTGGTGCAGTTTGGTGCAGTATTTTACCTCGCTCTGGAACTGGTGCAGTGACTTGGCGTGTTGCATCTCGGTGGTTTCAGGCAGCAGAGAGTACAAGTTGGTGTTCATCTCCTTCCTGCTCTCCTCCTTGTACTTGTTCTGAACAACATGAAGGAATTATTGGTTTATAAGATAACTATAATCTAGTGTCAGGAACTAGAATTTGGTGGCAGAAACTAGAATCTAGTGTCAGAAACTAGAATCTAGTGTCAGAAACTAGAATCTAGTGTCAGAAACTAGAATCTAGTGTCAGGAACTAGAATCTAGTGTCAGGAACTAGAATCTGGTGGCAGAAACTAGAATCTAGTGTCAGAAACTAGAATCTAGTGTCAGAAACTAGAATCTAGTGTCAGGAACTAGATAGAAACTAGCAACAGAATCTTGTGTCTTATGCATGTTTGTTTACGTGTGTGTGTGTGTGTGTGTGTGTGTGTGTGTGTGTGTGTGTGTGTGTGTGTGTGTGTGTGTGTGTGTGTGTGTGTGTGTGTGTGTGTGTGTGTACCTCACTCTGCAGCTGTGTTGCCTCCTTGGCATGTTGTGTCTCCAGAGTCTCAGGGAGATGAGAGTACAGAGACACAGACGCTCTCCTCTTCCCTGCATCCTTGTACTTCACCTAGAGCATCATGGGAAACTGAGTCAACCTGCTTTACATCACCTAGAGCATCATGGGAAACTGAGTCAACCTCCTGTACTTCACCTAGAGCATCATGGGAAACTGAGTCAACCTCCTGTACTTCACCTAGAGCATCATGGGAAACTGAGTCAACCTCCTGTACTTCACCTAGAGCATCATGGGAAACTGAGTCAACCTGCTGTACTTCACCTAGAGCATCATGGGAAACTGAGTCAACCTGCTGTACTTCACCTAGAGCATCATGGGAAACTGAGTCAACCTGCTGTACTTCACCTAGAGCATCATGGGAAACTGAGTCAACCTGCTGTACTTCACCTAGAGCATCATGGGAAACTGAGTCAACCTCCTGTACTTCACCTAGAGCATCATGGGAAACTGAGTCAACCTGCTGTACTCCACCTAGAGCATCATGGGAAACTGAGTCAACCTGCTGTACTTCACCTAGAGCATCATGGGAAACTGAGTCAACCTCCTGTACTTCACCTAGAGCATCATGGGAAACTGAGTCAACCTGCTGTACTTCACCTAGAGCATCATGGGAAACTGAGTCAACCTCCTGTACTTCACCTAGAGCATCATGGGAAACTGAGTCAACCTCCTGTACTGAGTCAACCTCCACCTAACAGACAGCTAGACAGGACATATATACCTGTATATACTACAACTAGAAACTACAACTATAAATCTAAATACTATATACGAGACTATATAAAGCTACAACTAAACAAAAACAACATACAGCCTACACCTTGATTTATGTGTATTCCTAGTCTAGACCGTTTTCTACCTCTCTGGCATGCTGGGTCTCCATAGAGGAGTGTTTCCTACATAGAGGAGTGTCTCCATAGAGGAGTGTTTCCTACCTCTCTGGCATGCTGGGTCTCCATAGAGGAGTGTTTCCTACATAGAGGAGTGTCTCCATAGAGGAGTGTTTCCTACCTCTCTGGCATGCTGGGTCTCCATAGAGGAGTGTTTTCTACCTCTCTGGTCTCCATAGAGGAGTGTTTTCTACCTCTCTGGTCTCCATAGAGGAGTGTTTCCTACCTCACTGGTCTCCATAGAGGAGTGTTTCCTACCTCTCTGGCATGCTGGGTCTCCATAGAGGAGTGTTTCCTACCTCTCTGGTCTCCATAGAGGAGTGTTTCCTACCTCTCTGGCATGCTGGGTCTCCATAGAGGAGTGTTTCCTACCTCACTGGTCTCCATAGAGGAGTGTTTCCTACCTCTCTGGTGTCCATAGAGGAGTGTTTCCTACATAGAGGAGTGTTTCCTACCTCTCTGGCATGCTGGGTCTCCATAGAGGAGTGTTTCCTACCTCTCTGGCATGCTGGGTCTCCATAGAGGAGTGTTTCCTACCTCTCTGGTCTCCATAGAGGAGTGTTTCCTACCTCTCTGGCATGCTGGGTCTCCATAGAGGAGTGTTTCCTACCTCTCTGGCATGCTGGGTCTCCATAGAGGAGTGTTTCCTACCTCTCTGGCATGCTGGGTCTCCATAGAGGAGTGTTTCCTACCTCTCTGGTCTCCATAGAGGAGTGTTTCCTACCTCTCTGGTCTCCATAGAGGAGTGTTTCCTACATAGAGGAGTGTTTCCTACCTCTCTGGTCTCCATAGAGGAGTGTTTCCTACCTCTCTCTGCAGGTTGGAAGCCTCTCCATATTGGGAGTGTTTCCTACCTCACTGGGTCTCCATAGAGGAGTGTTTCCATAGTGAGTGTTTCCTACCTCACTGGGTCTCCATAGAGGAGTGTTTCCATAGAGGAGTGTTTCCTACCTCACTGGGTCTCCATAGAGGAGTGTTTCCATAGTGAGTGTTTCCTACCTCACTGGGTCTCCATAGAGGAGTGTTTCCATAGGGAGTGTTTCCTACCTCTCTGGTGTCCATAGTGAGTGTTTCCTCCATAGAGGAGTGTTTCCTACATAGAGGAGTGTTTCCTACATAGAGGAGTGTTTCCTACCTCACTCTGCAGGGTAGAAGCCTCTCTAGCATGCTGGGTCTCCATAGAGGAGTGTTTCCTACATAGAGGAGTGTTTCCTACATAGAGGAGTGTTTCCTACATAGAGGAGTGTTTCCTACACAGAGGAGTGTTTCCTACCTCACTCTGCAGGGTAGAAGCCTCTCTAGCATGCTGGGTCTCCATAGAGGAGTGTTTCCTACATAGAGGAGTGTTTCCTACATAGAGGAGTGTTTCCTACATAGAGGAGTGTTTCCATAGAGGAGTGTTTCCTACATAGAGGAGTGTTTCCTACATAGAGGAGTGTTTCCTACATAGAGGAGTGTTTCCTACCTCACTCTGCAGGGTAGAAGCCTCTCTAGCATGCTGGGTCTCCATAGAGGAGTGTTTCCTACATAGAGGAGTGTTTCCTACATAGAGGAGTGTTTCCTACATAGAGGAGTGTTTCCTACATAGAGGAGTGTTTCCTACACAGAGGAGTGTTTCCTACCTCACTCTGCAGGGTAGAAGCCTCTCTAGCATGCTGGGTCTCCATAGAGGAGTGTTTCCTACATAGAGGAGTGTTTCCATAGAGGAGTGTTTCCTACATAGAGGAGTGTTTCCTACATAGAGGAGTGTTTCCTACATAGAGGAGTGTTTCCTACATAGGAGTGTTTCCTACATAGAGGAGTGTTACCATAGAGGAGTGTTTCCTACATAGAGGAGTGTTTCCTACCTCACTCTGTAAGGTAGAAGCCTCTCTAGCATGCTGGGTCTCCATAGAGGAGTGTTTCCTACCTCACTCTGTAAGGTAGAAGCCTCTCTAGCATGCTGGGTCTCCATAGTGTCTGGTAAACAGGAGTACAGAGACACAGTGGACTCTCTCCTGCCTTCCTCCTTGTACTTAGACTGAAACACACAACAACACAACACAACAACGGCTCACATGTACATCCTTAAACACACAACACAGCCTAACATGTACATCATTTTTGGACTTGAGCGGGTAAAAATGAAACCAAAGGACTGCGGGTCCATTTGGTCCGCTCATTTGGTACACCCTCAAGAGTTAAAATATTCATCATGTGAATTATCCCAAGTCTACACAACTAGAGAATGTAGAAGATTAATGGTCATTTTGATCTGTATGTTGGACTGTTTGGTTTCCCCAAAACAAATTGTGGACAAAAGCAAAATAAATCTTTAGTTTTGGGGTCTGTGGGGCTAAAATGTAATCCAATAGTGAAAAAAACTAACTGTGTGTGTGTGTGGTCATGTATGTTACCTCAGAGATGATTGAACTGATGTTTTTAGAGTGAATGAGTTCAGCTCCAGGTAGAAACATGTTGTGGGCTTTACTCTTCTCATAGTCCTCCTTATATCTGATCTGTAGGGGGGGAGAGGGGGGGAGGGAGAGAGAGAGAGAGAGAGAGAGAGAGAGAGAGAGAGAGAGAGAGAGAGAGAGAGAGAGAGAGAGAGAGAGAGAGAGAGAGAGAGAGAGAGAGAGAAGAGAGAGAGAGAGAGAGAGAGAGAGAGAGAGAGAAGGAGAGAGAAGAGAGAGAGAGAGAGAGAGAGAGAGAGAGAGAGAGAGAGAGAGAGAAGGAGAGAGAGAGAGAGAGAGAGAGAGAGAGAGAGAGAGAGAGAGAGAGAGAGAGAGAGAGAGAGAGAGAGAGAGAGAGAGAGAGAGAGAGAGAGAGAGAGAGAGAGAGAGAGAGAGAGAGAGAGAGAGAGAGAGAGAGAGAGAGAGAGAGAGAGAGATGTGATGATCATGTCCATTTGCTATTATCTTTCGCCACAAGATGTCAGCGTCTAGAGTGTCAGCATAGTGACATCCATATAAGGATGCACACTTAGACAGGAAGTCAGATCATAACCTAGAGAGTTCATGTCAAGGACAAACATTTTTGTACACCTGTTTGTTTGATATAATAAATAAGTCTTGGAGTTAAAGTACTTGGTCATCATTGAATCAACAAACAAAACATGGTACCAGGAGTAAAACTTCAACTATAAGGCAAAGAAGAAGTTGCAACAATCAACATGGATATATTGGATAAACCAGAGCGTTTGAAGCTGACTGGAAATGTCGACAGCAACTGGTGTGCCTTCAAACAGCAATTTGAGCTGTATATTGCTGCTATGGGACTGGAAGAAAAGTCAGATGCAAGGAAAGTAGCATTACTGCTTACAATTGCAGGCCCACAAGCTATTGAAGTGTACAATACGTTTGTCTATGATGAAGAGGGTGACAAAAATAAACTGGATAAAGTGCTCCAGAAGTTTGATGCACATTGCTCTCCTAAGAAGAATGAGACATACGAGAGATATGTATTTCGTTGTAGGATGCAGCAACAACGTGAGCCTTTTGACAGTTTCCTCACTGATCTGAAGCTAAAAGCTCAGACATGCAACTTTGGAACTTTGAAGGACTCCCTGATCCGTGACCAGGTTGTGTTTGGAGTGGAGGACAAGAAACTCAGGGAAAGACTACTGAGGGAAACGGAGCTGACGTTGGACGGAGCCATAAAGATCTGCCATGCAAGTGAACTGTCCCAAATGCATGTAAAGACATTCAGTGAAGGAGGGACATATGGAGGAGCCAGTGTGAGTGACAGTGCTGTATGTGCAATTTCAAGAGGAGGAAAGAGACGCACACAGACGCGCCCTGCACAGCAGCAAGTGAGCGACGCAACATTCCACTGCAAACGGTGTGGTTCACAGCACAGACCAAGACAGTGTCCAGCCTTTGGTAAGCAATGCTCTAACTGCCATGGCAAGAATCACTTTGCTAAACAGTGTTTCTCAAAAAGAACAGAGAAAAAGAAAGGGAAAACTGTAAATGTAGTGGATGACAGTGACCAAAGTGATGATTTGAGTGACACATTTTTCGTTGGCATGGTGAACTGTGAAGATGAGCCTATGAAAGAGGTGAATGCTGTGAAGCAAGATAAATGGACAGCACCACTGCAAATAAATGGAACCGTGGTCACTATGAAACTAGACACTGGTGCAAAGGCAAATTTAATCAGCATGTCAGATATCAAATTTCTTTATTGAGGAGTACCTCTTGAGATATAGTATCTCGTTTTCAAGAGGTCCCTACAGTTGATGCACAACATTATACAAAGAAAACATAGTACAGGAAACAAGTACAAACACGGGACAAAAAATGTAAATTGCACATGAGCAGACAAAATTGATCAACATATAGGACAGACACAAAGCAAGGACAAAACACAAAGCAAAAAACAAAGTAAAAAACAAAACAAAACAAAACAAAACAAAACAAAACAAAACAAAACAAAAAAACAAAAACAGGGTATTACAATAAGCAGTTGAAAAGTGGGAAGATGGATGGATCGTTTGTTGAGTCAGTGACAGTAAGTGCATAGTAGTAATGATAATAGTGATAATGGTAATAGTAATGCTAATAATGATAATAATGATAAAGATGATAATGATAATGATAATGGGTCTGGATAAGTGAGTATTGTAGATAGTGAGTATTAATAATAATGATAATAATTAAGTACAAAAATATTAGGATATATTTGAGTAAATACATACACAATATACAAAGTATGTACATACCTACACACATACATGCATGCATGCATGCAAGCATGCATGCATGCACACACATGCGTGCGTTACAGTTGGAATATATATTACGTACTTGCGCATATATATACACACACGTTCATACATACAGGCACATGCGCGGATGCACACATGCGCATGCACATGCAATGCACATACATACTCATGCATGCACCCCCGCACGTGCGCACATGCATGAGTTTGTTCCTAGGCCTACATATGATAACCTTCATGCATAGGCTTACCTACACATATTGCATATGCGCACGTGAACAAACATGGGCAAGTATGGCAAGGTGAGTATGGTATAGGTAAGTATATTTGATAGTGTGCAATTAAATCGAGAAGAGTAGAGATTATGAACCAATGAAAGTCATCTAGGCCTCAACGGCATGTGCAAGGGGCTGTAAGGTACGAAGCTAGAGCATTTTTAAACATGTAGAGAGATGAAATAGTACGAATGTTGGTTGGTAGGTTGTTCCAATCAGAGGGGGCCTTGAACATGAATGCGTTTTTGCCTAGCGAATTACGGACTGTGGGAACAGAAAAATAAGGTTGGATGGAGTGCCTGAGTTGGTAAGTGGTAGTAAGTGGTACTAGAAACTGTTTAAGATATTGGGGATAGTTGAAGTGTATGCATTTGAAAATAAATTGAATCCAGTGACATTGTCTTCTTATAGTAAGAGAGGGCAGCTGAAGATTGGCATACATGGTACAGTGATGAGTTGTGAAATCACAGCCTAAAATGAATCTGCACAATTTGTTATATGCAGTGTTGAGAGAATTCAAGTTGGTTTTGGAAGCGGTTTGGTATACAATGTCAGCATAGTCAAAAATTGGCAGAATAAGCTGTAATACCAGTCTTTTCCTGACAGAGAATGAAAAACAGTTTCTGGAACGATAGAGAACACCAATACTAAAATTAACTTTCCTCACGACATGATCGATGTGACACTTGAATGAGAGCTCTGTGTCGAGCCACATACCCAAGTATTTAGTTTGTTCGACTTGTTGCAACAGAGTACCATCCAGGCTAGTTATAGCAAATGATTGGTTTACAGATTTTAATTTAAGATTTGAACGTGTGCCAAAGATCATTGTAAATGATTTTGTGTTATTGATTTGTAATTTATTGGCTGCTAGCCAGTGTTGTAGTGTGACAAAATCGGATTGTAGTGCAGATTCAATCTCTGGTAGTGTTGATTTGGAGGTATAAAGAACTGTATCGTCTGCATAGAGTTGGATGTTACTTTGAGAGCATATTGACGGGAGGTCATTAATAAATATGGAAAACAGTAGTGGACCAAGGGATGAGCCTTGAGGCACACCACGCTCCTGAATTAGCAGGTCGGATTTGCACCCTTGTACGGTGACACATTGCTTGCGACTGTGTAGATATGAATTAAACCACAAGAGAGCATTACGGGACAGGCCAACTGAGTGTAATTTGTCCAAGAGGAGATAGTGATCAACCAAATCGAAGGCCTTAGAGAGGTCAATGAAAATTGCTCCAGTTAATTTTTTATTAGCTGATGCTGATGTGATGTCGTTGGTGAGTTTTAGTAGAGCAGTGGTCGTAGAATGATTAGATCTGAATCCAGATTGATGGGGTGACAGGATATTATTTAAGTTGAGGTAGTGTGACAGTTGGTTATAAATTAGTTTTTCAAATATTTTTACAGTTGAGCAAATTATTGATATAGGTCTGTAATTATTGGGCTCAAGAGCATCCCCCCCTTTGTGCAAGGGGGTGATACGTGAGTGTTTCCAGACAGCAGGTAGTTGACAGGTGGTTAATGACATGTTAAATAGATCGCAGAGGGGATACATAAGAATGTGAGGTGCTAATTTAAGAAATTTGGTTTCAATATAATCCAATCCAGGACCACTGCTCTCTTTTAAATCGGTAATTATATCAAAGACCTCTATTGGCGTGATTTTCCTGAATGAAAAGGAGCTGTTGCAGATCTGCGTATTAGGTGTAAAAGGAGGGTCGGGCATCGGTGGTGGACAAACTGAAGAAAAATGTTTATTGAGAGCTTGAGCAATTAGTTGGGGATTGTGCAGTATCACATTATTAGCCTTAAGTTGGTTGGGTGAAGAGGTTTTAGCAGATGTATTTGTTAATGTTTTTACCTTCTTCCAAAATTGTTTGGGGTTATTGAAGTCACGCTGAAGAGATTCATTGTAATAATTAGATTCTGCGTTTCTGGTCAATGTCTTGCTTCTATTCCTCAGTTGTTTGTACCTCTCCCAATCATCAGAGTGTTTGGTTCTACGGAAGGTGGCCCAGGCATTATCTCTCTCTCTAAATAAACGTATAAGATCTGGTGTAATCCACGGGTGATGACTTCCTTTCACCTTAATCGTTTTATAAGGAGCATGTTTATCTATAATTTTGTTAAGTTCAGAGTATAAGAAGTCCCAGGCATTATGAACATCTGGTATAAGTTGAAACCTATCCCAATTAATTGCAATCAGGTCATTAATAAATTGATCAGTATTAATTTTTTTATATTGTCTAATTTTAATTAATTTCGGTGGCAATTTAGGCAGTTTAATTTTCCAAATACAATAAATAATAGAGTGATCACTGAAGCAATCTGACAAAACTCCTGATTTTAAGACTCTATTTGGGTGTGATACCAATATCCAATCCAGTAGAGATTGACAGGTAGCTGTGGTTCGAGTTGGCTCAGTGATTAGTTGAGTGAGGTTGAGATTATTAATTATACTTTTAGCTTTGCTGGAGGATCGATCCATCCAGTTTCTATTAAAATCTCCCAGTAAAATTAATTCATTTCTAGAATTGATAGAGTTAATTGTGGAGGCTAGGTTGTTAAATGCTTCGGCCGGTGCTGAGGGAGGTCTATAAATATTTCCTATGATAATGGACTTATTCTCATGTAGTGATACCTTTACAAAGATACTCTCAAATTGGGAGGGCTCAACAGCAGGTGTAATGAGTTCAGAAGCAAGATTATTGGCTACATAAGTGACCAGTCCACCACCCTTGGATCCCCTATCCGCCCTGAATAGATTATAATTTGTAAGTTTAATCTCGTTGTCACCAATTCCACAGGAGAGCCATGTCTCGGACAGAGTGATAATATTGGGCTTGTGTATTTCGACCCATGCTCTCATCAAGGTCATTTTAGGACGAAGGCTTCTGATGTTCAAATGAATTATTTTCAGACCTTTGACATCATCCATTTGAATAGAAGTTCAAATAGATATTGCAACTGACTGGACATGATAATAGGATAGAGCAGATCCAAATGAAAGCTTGTGAGTAATACCCAGACAAGACAGGAATCAAGGAAATGAAGGAAAAACCCAAAATACAGAGAAAGACACTTGCACTGAAAGACTATAATGGAAAAGGAATTGACAGTCTAGGAACATGTAAGCTGAAAGTGACTGTCAAAGGCAAAGTGCACCACATACTGTTCTCTGTTGTGGCTGATGAACGTGATTCACTGCTAGGTGACAAGTCCTGTGAAAGTTTGGGCCTAGTGAGAAGAGTGTATCGCATCAATACAGCTGTAAATGCACCAAGTGACTCTGTTGACTCGATTGTCAAGAACTATGCTGAAGTCTTCAGGGGTTTCGGTTCATTGCCATTCACATACAAAATACAGCTGAAAGAAAATGCACATCCAGTTGTCCATGCTGCACGGAGAGTTCCAGCTCCACTGAAGGATCGTGTAAAGAAAGAGCTGGACAGGATGACAGCACTGGGAGTAATTAAAAAGATTGAGGAACCAACAGATTGGGTCAACTCCATGGTGTGTGTAAAGAAGAAAAATGGAGAACTGAGATTGTGCATGGATCCAAAGGATCTCAATGAGAACATTAAGCGGGAGTACTATCAAATCCCAAAGCGTGAGGAAATCACTAGGGAAATGGCGGGCGCCAGATACTTTTCAAAACTTGATGCGTCACAAGGTTTCTGGCAGCTGAAGTTAGATGAGGACAGCACCAAGTACTGTACCTTTAATACGCCATTCGGGAGATATTGTTTCCTGAGGCTCCCATTTGGAATCATCTCAGCCTCTGAAATCTTCCACAGAGCAGTGGAACACGTCATTGAGGGACTAGAAGGTGTGAGATGTTACATCGATGACATCGTCTGCTGGGGGTCCACGATCCATGAACACAATGAGAGACTGATAAAACTGATGGAGCGAGTGCAAAAATATGGCCTAAAACTCAACCAGAAGAAATGCCAGTTTGGAGTTCAAGAAATTGTCTTTCTGGGAGACAGGCTCTCTGCACAAGGTGTTGAGCCTGATCAAGGAAAAATAAGTGCCATACAGAGCATGCCAAGGCCCACAGACAAGTCAGGTGTGTTACGCATAATGGGCATGCTAAATTTCATTGCAAAATTCATTCCCAATTTATCAGTCAAAACATCCTGCATACGTGAGCTGCTGCATAAAGACACTCTGTTTAAATGGACAGCCAAACATGAACGTGAATGGGAGAATCTCAAAAAGACACTGACCACTGCACCTGTATTGACTTTCTTTGACCCAACTAAAAAAATCAAAGTGTCGACAGATGCATCAAAAGATGGAATCGGTGGCGTTCTCCTACAGGC
>CM076982.1:752395-761454 GCA_039105355.1 Benthosema pterotum
ACTGACTTCCTGTTGACTGACTGACAGTAACCTGCTTCTCACTGGAGTGTGTTGCCCTCTTGTGGCGGAAAGGTGCCACAGCACTGTCTGTGCAAGCAGGCAAGAAATCTACTATTTGAGTATAAACCAGGGGTTTTCAACCTTTTTTGACACCAGGGACCACCATTTGATTACATTTTCACACCAAAGACCTAAAATTAAAGAATTCCTTTGATTTTGTCCACAATTCCAGGCTGGATTTTGCCAACAAAACAGTGTATACTATACTCATTTTTACACTCTCAAGAGTTACATTTGGTTAACCAACTTTCCATCATTTAGCCTGGGGACCACCTGGAACCTTCTCAAGGACCACTGGTGGTCCCCGGACCACCTGTTGAAAACCCCTGGTATGAACCATTACATAAAACAACAAAAATGAAATACATATATATGCATGAACTTTTATCCCTTTAAACTTGTGGCGGAAGAGTGCCACAGCACTGTATGTGCATTTGCAGGGCTTGACACTAACACTTGCCCGCTTGCCTGGGGCAAGTAAAAAAAAATGAGTGGGCAAGTGAAGACTGCTACCTGGTTGCCCGATCGGGCAAGTGTGCAACTTAGTGCACTATAACACAACACAAGATAAATTAGTCTTGAAGGCAGTCATTGCACTCTGCCTCTGTGTCTTTCCCTGCTTTCTAGCTATCTCTACCTATCTCTCTCCCAGGTCCATTTGGTTCCAAACTATCATTTTGCTGGGGTCAGGGACCACTGGGTCTGTGACCACTATGGGCTAATTAAGATGATGAATTTTAACTCTTGAGAGTGTAAAAATGAAACCAAATGGACCCGCAAGGGTCCATTTAGTTTCATTTTCACGTTCTCAAGAGTTACATCTGGTTAACCAACTTAGCTGGGGACCCTTTCAGGGACCACTGGTGGTCCCCGGACCACCTGTTGAAAACCCCTGGTTTAAAGCACCGAAGTAGGAAGTAAACTTAAATGCAAAATTTACAATATATTTTTGGGGGGCAAGTGACCATGACCTGAGTTCCTCTCAGTAGATTGTAGTTTCTGAAGTTAGATTCCAGTTCCCGGCACTAGATTCTAGTCCATGACACTAAATTCTATTTTGTGACACTAAATTCTAGTCCCTGGAGCGAGATTCTACTTTTTCTGAAAAAATCTCTTTCTGTGTCAGTGATGCTTAACATATTTCATAGGAAGGACCCCCCAGAAATATCTATTATTTAGCTGCAGAACCTCCTCTAAAAACATGTTGCTCTAGGTCAGGGGTAGGCAACCTTTTTGACATGAAGTGCCATGATTTTTTTCCTTGACACTCCGAGTGCCACAGTAAAAAAAATGACTATAAATTCCCTTATAGTCAATAAATAGTGCATTTTCACGGTCATCACATATTCAATGGCCATTTACTGCGATTTAATGTGATTATTAGGCCTTATTTTATTTCTTATCAGAACAGGCAGACTGGTAGATATTTTTCTATCACAATAGATTGATCAATCAGACTTAAGGTGACCAAAACATCTGAAGGACAGAAGTATTACTTGAGAGTGACATTTAATTGCAGGGTAGCAACACATTATGGTGGGTATTAAAAATGCCTCATGTCAATAGTCTTAAAAGTGCCCAGCCATCATTTTGTTATTTATTCATACTTAGTATGTATTTCTCCTGTTATTTTAACAGGCTTAAAACACATCTAGCATGAAAAGAGACAGTGAGAAAACTTTATAACAGAAAACATGAGGGGGGCAATTGGGACAATTGACCACTGTAGTCTGTCAGTCAAAATGTGGGACAGGGTCTCAATTTGTGGGATTGAAGTCTTTGAAATGAGAGACTGTCCCATGCAAAGAAGGACTTCGGGTCACCCTGTGACTGTCCCACAGAAACGGGGATATCAGGCCACCCTCAAACTACTGTACCCCGCTTCGACACACACACACACACGCACGCACGCACGCACGCAGCAGCAGCAGCACACACAAGCTACAAGCTAGCCTCATTGCTAATAATATTCAACAGGCAGGGAGAGGAGGGAGGCTAAAGTGAAGCCATACACCAGTCGAAACGCAATAATTTCAGCGTGGATGTTGTCTGGTTAGGTTGACATGACGGGGGTCCGCGGGACAGACGACATGCGCTGGCCAGCAACCAGCCAGCCACCGACGCGACTTTTTACTGTTTGGGAGCAAAACAACTTGCTCCACTGCTCTGCGCACGTGCACAGAGCAGTGGCACTGCAGGCGCACTGAGTGACTGGGCAGGGCTGCGCGCAGCACAGAAGTGTCAACACTGGATCAGAGTCGCTCCGTTTGACTATTGATTAAATCAATGAATAATCGCGGCCGTTGCGATTTGCTAATGACATGGTTTCAAATCACATTTTCGGTTTGAAGCCTTAGTGCAGATAACTTTATTTTATAACATGCACATTCAAGAGAAATGCACTTATTTTTATTACCAAAAGGGGGAAAAAAACGTCTTCCAGAATCTGGCCGCGTGCCAGCCGATGCCACCCGGCGTGCCAACGTTGGCACGCGTGCCCTAGGTTGCCGACGCCTGCTCTAGGTGATCCCCCAGAAGCAAAGATTTGAGTTAAAAATGTTTGCTTCCAAAATAATAATGTATTCAAAGATTCGCACCTGTACATTTTCACAATTGTTCAAAAATAGCAGAACTACAAGCTCATATCGCGCCACTCGGTGGTGCGATATGAGCTTGTAGATCTGCTATTTTTCCAACATCAGCTAAAACACCAAAACGCGTTCAATCAGTACACAAAGGGCTAGAGACAATAACAACAGATCTACAAGCTCACTGACCTCACTGATCTGTACGCTGCACCTCCTGTTGAACTGAGGGTCTGGGACGGGGGGCTTCGCCCCTGCTGCTGCCTGGAACATACAGGGGGAAAAAACACATATGACACTTTTAGTGTTGGGCAGTAACGAATTTTAGATTACATATTACTGTAATATTATTACTTTTGCTCCAAAAAGTAAAGTAACGAGATTGGTTGAGGCTGCCAAGGACCTCCAAAGCCCGCCATAGACTGAGCTTTTTCCCTTCAGCTGCCAGGCTGCTCAATGACTCTGGCTTCCCCTTCATTCCTGCCTCCTAGTGTCACCGGCAACACAACAACACTTCGGACTATAACTCTGCACTTTTTATTTATGGTTATTGCACTATGTTGTCTGTGTTTGGTGTTGTTTCTGTGAAAAAAAAAAAGAATTGAATGCACTCATGTTCACGCCCAAATTCCTATGTGTGTTACACAATGGCAAATAAAGGTATCTGAATCTGAATCTAAATCTGAACTCTGCCAAAATAGTAAAATAAGTAATGCATTACTTTGCAACTAACGCCAAGTTACTTTTTTTTTTTTTTTTTTTTTTTTTTTCGTCAAAGAGACGAATTTCGAAATCTGGTTTTGTTAGTTGCAGGTCTGTTTTGTGATTCGAGGTTAAATTGTTCCCATGGTATCTCTCTGCTCCTTTTATTTTTATTTTAGAAAGACATTTACAATATCGGATTTTGTTGGCTTTGTTTTCAGGTGCAGTTTGAGAGATTGCAGACTATTATTCTTCCAATAAATTGGGTTTAGTTCTAAAAAAGAGCTCTCTAAACAGATTATGTTGTACATCTCTATTTTTTTTTTTTTTTTTCAAATGTATAGGAGTTGAAAACTTGGGAAAGTAATAACAAAATATGTAATCTATTACTCTTCGATTCCAGTAATAAGTAAAGTAATGATATTACTTTGTCTAAGGGGTAACAAGTAAAGTAAAGAAGTTACTTTCCTAAGTAATATTGACCAACACTGGACACCAGGGGGAGTAGAGAAACGATTAGTGTACATTCACACTCACTACAGAGAGACACCATGGGATATCACAGTGGTTTTCAACCTTTTTGACCTCACCAGGGACCACCATTTATTCAACATTTGAGCCATGGACCACCATTTCATGACAATTTCACCCCAAGGACCTAAAACTAAAGAATTATTTTTGCTTTTGTCCACAATTCCAGGCTGGATTTGGGGAAACCAAACAGTCCAACATACAGATCAAAATGACCATTAATCTTCTACATTCTCTAGTTGTGTAGACTTGGGATAATTCACAGGATGAATATTTTAACTCTTGAGTGCCTGAGATGGTTCCAGGTGGTCCCCAGGCTAAATTATGGACAGCTGGTTAACCACATGGACCCTTATAGATCCGTAACTCCTGAGATCAGAACATGATCATTTCACCCTCTCAAGAGTTAAGATATATTAAAGTTGGAGTGCCGTGAATTAGCCTCGACACCCAGGCTTTCATTTTCGTCCGCCTTGCGCGAAAACGGAAAGCCTGGACTAACGCGCGTTGGAAAGTGGCCTTGAGGGGCGTGTCAACCTTCCGGGGTGGGCGTCGCTCTAAATGATGTGACGTAGAACAGCAGTGGACGGGAGGGGGAGGGGCCGGAGATGACTACACGTTAGTGAGATCAAATCAGAGCGCAGCACTTCCGCCGTGTGGATCCCACGACACCCCCGCCCCCCAAGGCCAAAATCATTGAGGGCTAGACCAGGCTAGCCGTGAATTTTTTCTACCCTAAAACATGATCATCAGGTATTAAGATTTTTTCCCTAAAAAGTGTACAGTGTTTGTTAAACTGTCATTTTTATGATTCCACCCTACCAGTTCATTAAGTATGCCTGGTTTGCCTGGTGGGTGGTGATGGGTGGAGATCCACCTGAACTGAAGCCACACCCACAGCTTTAGTTGCATGGAAAACGGGGAGGAGTTAGGGGAGGGGCTGAGCATGTGATGTCACTATATTGCAGTTTTTTTCATTGGCACGTTTGACTGGAAAGGTTCAGCCCCCAGGAAGAAACCCTAAATACAAAGGGAAGACATCATTGCACATAAAAAACACACCAAGGGGTCTATTTACATACTGACACCTCTTAAACATGTAAAAAATTGGAAAAAAAATACAAAAATCACAGAACCCCGTCTTTAAAACAATCTGAATGACTTAATTTTCAAGAATGTACACATTTAGAGAATGTAGAAGAATTGTTACTCTGACCAACGTTTTGCCAGTTTATCTCTACTTGAAACAAACTCGAAAATCCTTAGTTCAAGGTTCCCGCGGGATCTTAAAAAGTCTTAAAAGCATTGAATTTAAGAATTTGAAAATAATACCTTAAAAAGTCTTGAATTTTTATATCTAGTCTTAAAAATTTTGCCCAGGGTGTAAGTGTGTGTGTGTGTGTGTGTGTGTGTGTGTGTGTGTGTGTGTGTTGTGTGTGTGTGTGTGTGTGTGTGTGTGTGTGTGTGTGTGTGTGTGTGTGTGTGGTTGTGTGTTGTGTGTGTGTGTGTGTCAAACAATATTCTCATATTTTGGAACAGGCTTACTTAAAAATATATACTTTTATATAAATATGGCACTTGTTAATTTCTGGTGGTGCTGGTAAATGAAAATATAGGTAGCACCTGTGCTAATTGTGGAAAAATATATAAAACGTTGCTTATTGACGACGGCCGTGAAATGGGTATTACGTTTTATATAAATGGCCTTGAAAAGGTCTTAAAAGGACTTAAAATTTACTTTAAGAAACCTGTAGGAACCCTGCTTAGTTTTGGGTCAGAGAAACTAAACCCAGCATCAGATGGTGGTCCTCCTCCGCCGCTAAAATGCACACTATGTAGTGGGTCCTGGTATGAAAATGGTTCAATACCCACTGTATCAACAGACACTCCTTCTCCTTTAGCTAATTCTCTCCAAAGCTGTCAGCACTGTGCCCAGGGGCGGATGTAACATTTCACAATTGGGGGGGGCAGGAGAAAATGGTATGGGAGCGACTTCATCGCCCGTGCCGCTTCGCGCCACGGGCGATGAAGTCGCACCCATACCATTCTCAGTTCCAGGACTTTTATTAGTCAAGTAAAGCATCAATAATAACATCAGTTGTTGTTGAAGTTGCAACAGACACGCAGCATGCATAAAGCTAAAGGTCTGACTCAGAGAGTTTTCTGTTTTCAATGATGATGAAATGCTGTTGGTTTAGTGGTGACACAGCTGTAGTTAGTTAGTAGCAGTAGTAGTGTTTCACATCATTTTAAATATAAGCACTTTAATTTGAAATATCTTGGGTTGTTTTGCATGGCATCATGTTTGGTGGGGCAGACTGGGCATTTAGAGGGGCATTTAGAGGGGCATTGCCCCCCCCACCCCCCCCCCCCCCATGCCCATGCCTAGATCCGCCCCTGACTGTGCCCAAGGTCAAAGCTAGGGCACAGTGTTAACAGGACCTGTTAGCACTGTGTGTGTGTGTGTGTGTGTGTGTGTGTGTGTGTGTGTGTGTGTGTGTGGTGTGTGTGTGTGTGTGTGTGTGGGTGTGTGTGTGTGTGTGTGTGTGTGTGTGTGTGTGTGTTCACTGAGCTGACACTGACAACACACAGGCTACTGTACTTAAAGGAGCATTTTACCCATTTTTGTCAATAATACACATCAGGGGTTTTCAACAGGTGGTCCGGGGACCACCTGTGATACAACCAAGCATCAATAATAACATCAGTTGTTGTTGAAGTTGCAACAGACACGCAGCATGCATAAAGCTAAAGGTCTGACTCAGAGAGTTTTCTGTTTTCAATGATGAAATGCTGTTGGTTTAGTGGTGACACAGCTGTAGTTAGTTAGTTGCAGTAGTAGTGGTTCACATCATTTTAAATATAAGCACTTTAATTTGAAATATCTTTGAAATTTGGGTTGTTTTGCATGCCATCATGTTTGGGGGGGGGGGGGGGGGGGTAACCAGGGCATTTAGAGCACCATAGCTTAGCACAGCGGTCGGCAACCAAGATGTTGAAAGAGCATTTTCGACCCAAAATTAAATTCAAAAATCTGTCTGGAGCCGCATTTTATTATTATTCCTCAAAGAAAAATCATTAACATGGTGAAACACAACCTTTCTTCAGAAATGGAGTTTCTAAAAAAAATAAACAGAACTCCATTTCTAGTCCACACAACATCTCTAAGGTATATTAACGACATAAATTGAGTAAACCTTTGAAAATGGGTGGTTCAGATTGAAAGCTCCACTTCTGATAACTGCTGGGCTTTTTTGACATGGCCAAGTGCTACTTTAACTGGCAACTGTCAGACAGCGCAACGCGTTTTGGGTGACTGAAATGTTTATATTATTTTGGTGCAGATCACCCCAGTGTGTGTATGTAATAATGCTATAGCCAGGGAGCCACTGGGGCTGTGTTCTGGAGCCGCATGCGGCTCCTGAGCCGCAGGTTGCTGACCCCTGGGTTAGCAGCTTCACCTAAAGTTAGGTGTACAGTTTGCACTTTACTGGTCTGCTGCACTATTGTTTGTCTCGTCTATATATTGTCTCGACTTTGTCTTATTGCACTGTCTATTGTCTTGACTATTGTCTAATTGCACTGTCTATTGTCTTATTGCACTGTCTATTGTCTAATTGCACTGTCTATTGTCTTATTGCACTGTCTATTGTCTTATTGCACTGTCTATTGTCTTATTGCACTGTCTATTGTCTTAATTGCACTGTCTATTGTCTTATTGCACTGTCTATTGTCTTATTGCACTGTCTATTGCTTATCTCCTGACATACACTGGAGTGACAAATAAAAACCTTGAAACCTTGAACCTTGATTCATGCCCATGCCCATGCCTAGATCCTGCCTTGACTTCACCTCTGTCTCCCAGGGAGGAACCTCCGGCACCTCCTGCTTTCTTCTTCTGAAGAAGAAGTTCTCCTGCTCCTCTTCCTCCTCTTCCTCCTCTTCCTCCTTCTCTTCCTCTGCTAAACTCTCCTTCTCCGTCTCCACCTCCTCATCTTCCTCCTCTCCTTCCATCTCCTCTTCCTCCTCCTCCTCCTCTACCTTCTCCTCCTCCTCTACCTCTGGTGGTCCTCCTGTTGGTCCAGAGGTCACCTCAGCCCTGCTGGGGGACACAGAGGTCACCATGTTGACCTCTGTGTCCTCCATTACAGATCCCTCCTGATCTTCCTCTCTTCTCGCTGTAATCCCGTCTTTCTCTCCCTCCGTCGCCACGCCGACGACGTCTTCCACCTCTTCATCCGTTGTTGTCGCTGTTACGACGTCTTCCTTCTCTTCTTCCGTTGTTGTCGCCGTTACGACGTCTTCCTTCTCTTCATCCGTTTTTGTCGCCGTTACGACGTCTTCCTTCTCTTCGTCCGTTGTTGTCGCTGTTACGACGTCTTCCTTCTCTTCGTCCGTTGTTGTCGCTGTTACGACGTCTTCCTTCTCTTCATCCGTTGTTGTCGCCGTTACGACGTCTTCCTTCTCTTCGTCTGTTGTTGTCGCTGTTACGACGTCTTCCTTCTCTTCGTCCGTTGTTGTCGCTGTTACGACGTCTTCCTTCTCTTCGTCCGTTGTTGTCGCCGTTGCGACGTCTTCCTTCGTTTTGTCCGTTCCTGTCATCGTTGCATGGACTTCGCTCCCGTCCGCCGACCTTACAACGTCGTCCTCGGCCCCTTTCTGCTCCTCTTCCGCTGAAACGTCTTCTTTAACGTCCTCCATCGATGCAGATCCGACCTATCGAGGCTTCCTTCCTTACGGTGTAGAGCAGAGGATAAAGAATGGATTCTGTAGATTCCTTTGTGTGTACCAGAGGACGGTGTCCAGGGGACTGTGTGTCCTCTCTGTGTGGACAGACTGGTCCTCTGGGGTCTGACAGGTCCTTATCAGACCCTGAGGTAGGTAAACCTCCACATTTAGACCCTCAACTCTCACCATGCAGCTCCTTATCTTATCTTATGTGAAACCACCTGACCCTGACCCTCACTGCTCTCTCTGCTCTGACAGAAAGCACTGCTACTGGCAGGGCGGGAGGAATGTCAGGAGGGCCAAAGCAATCCTTGACCGCGGCAGCCGCCAGCCGCGGCAGCCGCCGCAAGAGTTTTATAACCAATCGCAACTGTTACTGTTTCTGCACAACAGTCGACCGTTTTGCATGAGAGTCGAGACGGTTTGCAGAATGGTGGAAGGTTACGTTTGTGG